>SJYC01121049.1:0-17251 GCA_006408675.1 Madoqua kirkii
CCGGCTCCACACGCCGCAGCCTGTCTACCACTCCCCGTGGCCCGAGGTCCTGCCCCTGCTCGCAGGACTTGGGATGAGCCCGGGGGCTCTGTGCTCCGGTCTGAACATCAGAGGGCCCGGGGGACGATCGCCCTCCGGGGACAGAGCCCCGAGCACCCACCTGCCCTCGTGAGTCCTGCTGCCCTGCTTCTGGGCACCCAGGGGGTCCCTGGGTGCTCTCCAGTGCCCCCCACCCCAGCCAGGACACCCCACCTGTCTGTGATCTGATGGCCACAGCACTCCAAGACCTAGCCCAGGGTTTCTTTTACTGGGTCCCCCTTTCTTTGGGGACTGTGAAAATCGCCCCCCAACACTGCCCCAGTAGAGAGGAAAGAGAGGGTGGCAATTGACCTCCCAGCTGCAGGTGTGTTCCAGCCCATCTTGCTCCCCTGTCCCCATGGGAAGTGGGGAGGGGCAGGATAGACAGAGACAAGTTGAGACAAGGTGAGCAATACATGGAGAGAAACCTGGAGTTAGGAAGAGATGGGGCTGGAGAGGGGCAACGATGCCCGGAAAGCCACGGCAGAGGACAGCCTGCATGCCCGCCCACCTGACCTCAGACTATTATGAGTTTAGAAGGTTTTCTGGTTCAGGTCCATGTGTTGGTCCATTTTACAGATGAGAAAACCAAGGTTAAACAGGTCAGAGTTAGAAGCCTGTGCCCCCCAGTCCCCGAAGTGATAGTCTCTCTCTATTCCTTTGTGGCACTCATGTGCCTTTGGCAGACTTGCTGGTGGTGGTGAATGCTTGCATACCTCCAGCAATGGGGAGCTCACTATCCAGCACCCAGCTCCTCCATGGACACAGCACACACTCTTCAGCTGTGCCCCCGCCCCTTCCCAGCTCAGCAGCTCATGGGGCATAGGCTTTGCCCCCAGCCTTGGGCGCTCTGGTTCACCCCTGCGCCTTACGTCCATGTACCTGGGCTTTTGAAACTTTCAGTAGAACCCACTCTTGTGCCTTTAAACCACTTCTCCTGAGTCAGAATGGCTAGCACCCCCCGCGTGTGTTCTGAAGCCTGCATGTTACTCGCAAGCACTGGTCCCCACCATGAGCAGTTGGTCTGTTTACTTATGAAGTGCAGGTTGCCCCCATTCTGGAAGGTTAGGCCAAGCGACAGGGCCCCGTCTGTCTCGCTCACCTCTGTGTGGTCAGTCCTGACCGCTGCTTGGCACACACCAAGCGATCAGTGGACGCTTGCTGCCAGTCGGGTGATCTGGAGGAAGAGGGAAGACACACCTCCCCAGGGCCCAGACGGAGACCCCTTCGCCTGGCTCCCTGCCCTCCTGGCCCCCTCCACACAGAAGGCTCCCCCGAGGCTCTGTCTCCCCTGCCCTGAGCCCACCCCAGCTCAGTCAGGGTCATCTAGCCCAGAGATGGGGCTGGAGGCGGCCAACAGCCTCATCAGCAGGAGCCCAGGGACCAGCCTCGGGCCCAGCTCAGAACAGGTGCGCCATTTACAGAGGGGACTATACTTTCTCTGCCTTCTAGTTTTCTTCATTTAAAAAACTCTCTATTCTTCAGTATGGATAATTTTTCACTGGTCTGTTTTCGGGGCCCTGTATCTTTTCCCATCATCTCTATCGGTAGGTACACTGTGATCTCCAGGTAGTGACTTTTTCATATCAGTTGTATGCTTTTCTTCTAGAGTTTGCATTTTTACTAGTTTTTATTCTTCTGGTGAGTTTTCCTATCTATTCACTCATTAATATCATATTCTTTAATTTCTTAGAGACACTTTTCCTTTAATTCTTTGAATGTGTTTGTAATAGCTACTTTAAAGTCTTTGTCCACTAAGCCCAATGTTGTAGCCATCTCAAGCTTAATTTCGATTGTCCACTTTTTTTTCCTTAACTGTCAGTCTCACATTCCTGTACTTTGCGTGTCTAGTGGTTTTTTAACTGAATCTGGGCATTGTGAACCATGTATTGTAGATCTGTTAGAGTCTGCTGCCATCCTGTAAAGAGCGGTTCTTGTTTTAGCAGGCTGAATCTACCAGCTGACTCAGCTTACACTTTGTTCGTGTGAATATGGAAAAAGCCAACCTGTTTCCTCGGTTCCTCTTGCACGCGTGCGTGCTCAGTCGCTTAGTCGTATCCAGTTCTTTCCAGTTCTTTGTGACCACATGGACTGTAGCCCACCAGGCTCCTCTGTCCCTGGAATTCTCCAGGCAAAAACACTGGAGTGGGTTCCATGTCCTTCTCTAGGGGATCTTCCCGACCCAGGGATCAAACTGGCATCTGCAGCGGCTCCTGCAGGCAGAATCTTTCTGCAGGAGACGCGGATTCCTCTTAACTGGCAAGAATTGCCTCTGAATCCTGTTTCCTTGCAGATCTTCTGGGGACTTGGTTTTAGGCATTATTAGTCAGATGCAACTTAGCAATTGAACAACAGAGGAGGGGTCCAGTGTAGCTCTTCCCCTAATGCATGGTTCCCACTCTTAAGACAAAGCCTCTCTGGGGTCACAGCTGCATATTGAGAATATTAAGAGAGTGTTAAGATTTCTCCCTTCTGGCCAAGCTGAAAGTGTAGGATTCCCTTTTCTTCCCCCAGTTTAGCTCACACCTCCAGTGTTTCTAGCTTTCTTGCAGTTCCACAGGGTCCACTCTCTGAAAGTCTTAGACAGTCTTGCTCTGAGCATCTACAGAACATCCTCCGGCCATGGGCTCCACGGGAGACCCCACATTGAGTTCTGGGCCCTCTACCTGCAGAGCCCCCTTCTCTCTGATGTCTAACTCTGCCGGTCCCAGCCGCCCTGACTTCTGACCACTGTCTTCTCAGCTCACCGCAGCCACTGAGCTCGGCTTAGGTCCCTGGGAAACTATCCCCTGGAAGAGAACTCACCCCGTGAGTTTTCCTTCTCTCGAGGATAGCAGTCTTGCATTGCCTATTGTCTACTGCCTGCCAGGAGTTGCCTCTTGTTTATTCCCAGGTGGTACTAGTGATAAAGAATCTACCTGCCGATTCAGGAGGCAGGGGTTCGATCCCTGCAGGAGGAAATGGCAACCCACTCCAGTGTTCTTGCCTGGAGAATCCCATGAGCAGAGGAGCCTGGCGGGCTCCAGTCCAGGGGGTTGCAAAGGAGTCAGACAGGACTGAACAGCTGAGCACTGTCCATGGTGGTGCGCACGTCACGGAGGGCACGGCCGGGTGCCGTTATTCCATCTCGGCCAAATGCAAGTGGCTTCATTCCCTGGCCTCCGATGCTACTTAGAAAGGAACTCGGGTTCTTTATTTGGTCTTTGAGGCCCTGCAATCCCTACCCCACTCTCAGATTTCACCCTCATGCTCTGCAGTCCCTTAATCTCCAGGCACAGAGACCTTCCTTTTGATCTTCAAGTACGTCGAGCTCTTTGCTGCCTTGGAGACTTGGCATCTGTTCCTTCTGCCAAGTGTTCTGAGCCTGGCTGTCTGCATGACAGTCAAGTCAGGTCTCGGTTCCGAACCACCTCTTCAGAGACCCTTTCCCAGATCAGACTTTGCACAGAACCCGCCGGCCCTCCCATCTGCCCGTTGTCTCTCGTCTTTCTTCTTCTTCCGTCTCTGCTGCTGCGGCTGCTTTCAGTGCTTCTGTGTAATTCTGGCTGCCCAGGGTCTCTGTGTGGCGCGGGCTCTCTCTTGCTGCAGGGGCTCTAGAGCGGGCAGGCTCAGTATAACCACCTCTTCAGAGACCCTTTCCCAGATCAGACTTTGCACAGAACCCGCCGGCCCTCCCATCTGCCCGTTGTCTCTCGTCTTTCTTCTTCTTCCGTCTCTGCTGCTGCGGCTGCTTTCAGTGCTTCTGTGTAATTCTGGCTGCCCAGGGTCTCTGTGTGGCGCGGGCTCTCTCTTGCTGCAGGGGCTCTAGAGCGCACAGGCTCAGTAGTTGCAGTGTGAGGGTTTAGCTGCCCCCATGGCATATGGTATCCCAGTTCCCCAGTTCAATTCAGTTCAGTTCAGTCACTCAGTCATGTCCAACTCTGCAACCCCATGGACTGTAGCACGCCAGGCTTCCCTGTCCATCACCAACTCCCAGAGTTTACTCAAACTCATGTCCATTCTGTTGGTGATGCCATCCAACCATCTCATCCTCTGTCGTCCCCTTCTCCTCTTGCCTTCACTCTTTCCCAGCATCAGGGTTCTTTTCAATGAGTCAGTTCTTCGCATCAGGTGGCCAAAGTATTGGAGTTTCAGCTTCAGCATCAGTCCTTCCAATGAATATTCAGGACTGATTTCCTTTAGGATGGACTGGTTAGATTGCCTTGCAGTCCAAGGGACTTAAGAATCTTCTCCAATACCACAGTTCAAAAGCATCAATTCTTCAGTTCCCCAAACAGGGATCAAAGCCGCATCCCCTGCACTGGAAAGCGGATTCTTAACTACTGGACCACCAGGGAAGTCCCTGCTTATTTATTTTGTTACACTGATTGACACCTGAAATGATTGTGCTTGTTAACAGGTTTATTTATTTATTCTCTGTCTCTCCAAACAGAACGTGTGCCCCAAGGAGCAGGGGTGATTTGTCTTCTTCCCCGTGGTGTCTGGCACTCTCGGCTCCTTGTAAGGATTTTAATTGGCCATTCCGCTTTCTCTGACACCCGATTGGCACCCTCATTTCCTGAATGAAGAGTCATTTCCTTGAAAGCAAAGGTAGAAATCTGTCCTGCATCTCATGCCTTTCAGCCGCCTTCTGCCATCTGCGGAGCTGCCTCCTTCCATCAGCAAAGGGCCCCCTCCTTCCACACTGTCCCTCTTTTTATTCCAGATGGAATGAAACAAAATCCTTCCTGATTGGGCTGGGTCTATCAAAAGCCTTAATAATGTTCCCATTCTTGTGTCCAAGACCTAGGAAGCAGTTAGGCTTAAAAGAGGGGACATAGAGCAGGATTCTGGGGTGCAGGCTCAGAGCTGGGTTCAGAGTCTCTGGTCCCAGGGGTGGGTGACTGATGGAAATGAGCTCATGAGATCAGGAATCCAAGACAGCATATTACATCCTACGGCCCATTGAATGGAGGTGGGGGGTTGCAGCCCAGGGGATTCACATGGGACTTCTGGAGACCAGAAGGTTCTCTCTAGGTGGGCGGGCAGCCTGCAGGCGTGTTCCCCACTGCAGGCTTAATTAACTGTTTGTAAATTCTGAATCAAGACCGATATCTTTTTTTCTGACTGACAATTCTGCCCATAATTGATATTTGTTTTCTGCTGTTCCCAGAGGCAGTCAGGAAATAAGAAATCTCACTTGCTGTTAAGCCTGATCTCAGCCTGAGAGCCTCTGGCGGTGGTAAGGGCGGGGAGGTGGGGGGTGTTGGGGCTGAGCTCACAGCCCTCCCCCCGATCCTGCCCTTTATCCTTTGCTGTGTCCCCTGGAGAAGGGAGGGTGGATACAGGAACCCATGACTGGCTGCAGAGCCCTCTAAGGTCTGCCCATCCTCAAAAATACGAGACTACCTGCTCTTTCCTTCTTTCTTCTTGGTGGTGCCTCATGGTTGGAAGGATCTTAGTTCCCTGACGAGGAACTGAACCTGGATCCTTGGCAGAGAGAGCATGGAACGCTAACCACTGGTCAACCACAGAGTTCCCACTAGCTTTTTAAAGATGAGAAGGTGTCCCCTAAGACCACATCTGAACGTTCTAGAGCCAACTCCTGCAGGGACACCTCCAGGGCCATTGTCTGGGAGGAATGAGGCAGTGGGTGGTACCGAGGCTGTGGGTGGTACCGAGGCTGTGGAGGAGAGGCTGACCCGCCCGGGTTCAGCTCCCACCTGTGCAGCAGACCCCGCGTTCTCCCGCCGGGCGATGAGGACCATGTGAGGTTTCATCTTGCAGCATGTGGGAGGAGGAGAGTGTGTGGAGGGGCTTCCCAATGCCGAGCACACGGTTATCATCATGGCTGTGGGGGCAACTCCTGTCTTGGAAAGGCAGTTTGGAGCCTCAGCTACTCTAGAACAAGAGGGGATCCCACCCGAGGAAGCGCACCTCCTCCCTGCAATGGGGCGTTTCTAGGGTGAGTCAAGCGCTCAGCCACACTGATTCACCCTCACACCCCACATCCTTGTCCCCCTCAGCAGCAGGAACTTCGGGCTAATTATAGAAGTGAGCTAATTACCAGGGGCAGCCGACTCCACACAGTATGATCTGGGAAACACGAAATGGCACACTGCGGGCCCCTCCCCGGGCGCTGCGGAAGCTCCAGGCTGTGGGATGATCCCTGGGGGGACCTGACCACTCTGGAAGCACCCCCCCATTCTCATCTCCTCCCACCTCCTGACTCAGCTGGTGAAGCTACAGAGAGGCTGAGGGAGGCTTGACCCTGGGGAGACCATTCAAGCTCTCCTGAGCATGATGTGGGCTCTCGGGTGTCCCGGCTCGTCCCCAGCCCAGCCTGGGAGATGCCTGGTCTCACCTGTCCTCTGCTGATGATGGTGGGGACAGGGCCAGAGAGCCTGCCCTGAATCCCAACTGGGCCACAGGACCCTTCCCAACACTTCCCTGGCAGCCACTGCTGATCCATTAGGGTTGGCATTTGAGATGAAAGCAATTTGCCAGCCCTGCCTGAAGTCTTCCAACTCTGAAAGAATCCAAGAAAAATGTTAGCTCTGATGCGAAACAGTCCGTAGCTGATTAGAGCAGACCCCTTGGCAGTACACGGGGGACCCCCTTCTTTGGAGAAGACCAAAGCCCTGAGCAGGGGAAGAATAGGAAAGATGCTGAGAAAGACGTATAACAGCAGCACCTCCCCCGAGACTCCCGGCCTGCAGCCTGGGCTCCCTGTCTGCTCCAACCCCCAGCCCACCCCCTGTGGGACCCCCGATCCCCTGCCCCGAGTCGAGGTGCCCTGAGAGAAGAATGAGGACAGTGACGCAGGTGAAGCCCCAGCGCTGCCACCTAAGTAACTCAGGCAGCTCCCGAGTGTCTCTGAGCCTCAGTTTTCTCATTTGTAGAAAGAGAAATTTCTCATTTTCTGCCTTGAAGTTATCCTGTGAAGAATAGCTGAGTCAAGCTGGTAGTATTTTATCTGTCTGTCGAGGTGCCCTGAGAGAGGAATGAGGACAGTGACGCAGGTGAAGCCCCAGCGCTGCCACCTAAGTAACTCAGGCAGCTCCCGAGTGTCTCTGAGCCTCAGTTTTCTCATTTGTAGAAAGAGAAATTTCTCATTTTCTGCCTTGAAGTTATCCTGTGAAGAATAGCTGAGTCAAGCTGGTAGTATTTTATTGAGTCTAGGATTCATCTTTTTGCGTCACCATTACACTGTCAGTGTTTTTGAAATCCTTGGTGGCACGTAAAATACACGGGTCTTGCAATCGGCAGCATCTTCGCTTTACTGGAATATGTTGTGTACCGCATTAGAACAGCGCTTGGCCTGTAGTTACCTGCCAATAAGCACGAACTGTTATTTTTCCATGTAAATCAGATAAAGCCCAGATCTCGTTCTGTTGCCTTCTCCCTATCCTCGGTTCAAATAAGGCAAATAAAAATCACCGGAAACAGAAAGCCCTGTTCTAGGGCCCCCAGGAGTGTGTGCAGGGGGAGTGTTTGCATACTGGCACCTCAGGTGGCAGGGGGCACATCCCTGTCAGTTCCCTTTCTGTCCCCTCCCCTGTTGGGGTCACCGGCTCAGGGTCTTGCTTATTTTTCTCGCAGCAATAGTTATTTTTCCGCAAGATGAATTTTCTGGGTTGCAGTCTTCTGTCCTACAAACGGTCCTTTTCCTAACAAGCCCTTACAGGTGGTGAATAGGGTTGTTTCTATTTTTCCACTTTATACAGAATTGCCTTGTTCATGTCACCCACGAGTCCACAGGATAAAGTCCTTACAGGTAGTTGCCAGAGAGGAATGATCAGACGTTTCAAGCAGATCTTTGGTCTTTATAATCGATTTGCTATTTAGGAATATTATCTCACTTTATGGACAAGGAAGACACCCTAGCATATTTTGTCCAATCAAGGTCACCTAGAAGGCTAGCAGCAGACCAGGACTCACCCCACACTCCGGAAAAGACTTGCTACCACGCATGGTTTGAAACACCTGTCTCCAGGCCTCCAGGAAGTCTGAGAAATCTCAGGGAAACCTTACAAGATTTCCACTGGTTGGATTTCTCAGAGTCTCTTGCCGGCGTGCGTTAAGGTCAAAGCCTCGGAGGCCACGTTTCCAACAGGCGGGATTTGCAGGTGTTTACTCTGGTCTGAGAGCAGCGGCAGGTCTGGGTGGCCATGGGATCTCATTTCCAGCAGTGACTGCGTGTCTCTGCTTTTCTCTAGAGCTTTCTCTCCTAGACAAGCAGCTGACCCGGTCTCCGGGCCGTGAATTAATTACACGCAGGCACACAATTCTGTCAAAGAATGCAGAAAAGCAATTTTAGAAGAGAAACCCCCTTTTCTCGCTTGCTGGCTTTCACTGTGGGAGAAAGGGACAATCACGAAGGACATCAGAGCTACTCTGGAACAGCGGGTGGGGTGGTCTGGAGGAGCCTGGCGTCAGCTCTCCAGGGACCAGGCCAGGGCGCGTGTCCTCCCCCCCAGTCTCACTCCCGTTTCCCCCAGGAGCCAAGAGAGCTGCTCAAGACTGAGTGTGGAAGATCCTGGTGTGTGAACGGCGTCAGATGGCAGGAGGCCAGAAGACCGTCACCAGCGTCTACCACAGTTCTTTCAGACAGCAGGAACCTTCCCCCTCCTCCGGCCCCCTCGAAGGGGAGGGGACTTGCCCAAATTTTCACAGCCAGATAAGTGAGGACCTTCTGAGTGCCCCTCAGTCCCAGAAGTTTGGAGGAGGGCTAGCCTCTGGGGTTGGCGTCCCTGGAGGCTGAAACGGGACTCTCGCACACAAGGCCCGGGGGGCAGGGGAGTGAAGGGTAGAAAGTGCTCTCGGCAGACGCTTGGGGTGGTGTGAATGGCGGCTCAAAGACACGTCTGCAGCCTCCCCCCGGAACCTCTGGTTGTGACTTTATCGGTCAAAGAGGTTTCTGCAGTTGGGGTCAAGTTAAGGAACTTCAAATGGGCTTCTCCTGAATTATCATGGAGGGCCCCAATTCAATGGCAAGTATTTGTTTGTTTTTGGCTGTGCTCCACAGTTTGCAAGATCTTGGTTCCCCAGCCAGGGACTGAAGCTGCAACCTTGGCCATGAAATCGTGGTGTTCCAACCTCTGGACTGCCAGGGAATTCCCAACAGCAAATGTTTTGATTTTGTTTGTTTGTTTGTTTGTTGCTTTTCCCCTCCTGCATCATTTGCAGGGTCTTAGTTCCCTGACCAGGGATTGAACCCACACCCTTAGCTGTGAAAGTGTGGTCTTAACCTGTGGGCCATCAGGAATTTTCAATGACAGGTGCTCTTATGAGAAAGAGAAGAGGAGAGGACACAGGCAGAGAGGGCAAGGCCATATGGTCTGAGAGGCAGAGGACTGGGGTGATGTGGCTACAGCCAAGGGTAACCAAGGTGCTGGCAGCCCAGAAGGTGGAGGAGGCAAGAAGGGGTCTCCCCTGAGGTGTGTTCAGGGGGCGCAGCCCTTCAGACCCTTCACTTTCAGACCACTGGCCTCCACAACTATGAGAGAATACTTTCTATTCTTTTAAGCCAGGAACTTATTGGCGCTGGGTGTGGCTGCCCCTGGACACAGCACACCCTGTTTCCATCGGGAGCAAATGGGGCTGAGCAGGAAAAAGAGCCAGTCCCACAGAGGCTACAGGCGCTCTGGGGCAAAGGGCACCTTCAGAGGGGTCCCAGCCTGGGGCATCAGCTGCTGTCATCGAGATGCCCGCTGCGAGATGGGGAGAGCCCCAGAGAGGCCAGTTCTCTGTGGCAACAGCAGGGATGCACGCGCCAGCCCCAGCTGCATCTGGGCAGCACGCGACAGTTCCCCCACCACAGACAGGCTGGCAAAATCGTCTGCATAAAAGTAGAAACTCCTATACCACAGATGAATGAAAGCAAAGTGAAAAAGACATATGCCAAAGGGAGAGAAGGCTCTTGCGACATGTATAACAAAGCTTAATAGCCTCCTTCTGCAGGAGGCGTGCTAGAAAGCAGTAAGAAAAGCACAGACAGGGAAAGGAGTGAAATAGTGGATGAGTGAAAAGTGAAGAAACACGCTCACCTTCACCAGTGATCAAGGAACTGAAAGTCAAAACGACACGTGTCAGTTCTCGCCCACAAGAACGCCAACAAAGAAAGGGCTCTGATGGCAGGGGCGCTGGTGTTCTCAACATTCTCGCTCAGGGAGGCAACAGCGTCTGCTTTTGTGAAAGGTCAGCGGCATCAAAATCGTGATGGCATGCACCGCCTTGAGTGAGACAGTTCACTAGTTAGAGGCCCTCCATAATAAAGCTTAATAGCCTCCTTCTGCAGGAGGCGTGCTAGAAAGCAGTAAGAAAAGCACAGACAGGGAAAGGAGTGAAATAGTGGATGAGTGAAAAGTGAAGAAACACGCTCACCTTCACCAGTGATCAAGGAACTGAAAGTTAAAACGACACGTGTCAGTTCTCGCCCACAAGAACGCCAACAAAGAAAGGGCTCTGATGGCAGGGGCGCTGGTGTTCTCAACATTCTCGCTCAGGGAGGCAACAGCGTCTGCTTTTGTGAAAGGTCAGCGGCATCAAAATCGCGATCGCATGCACCGCCTTGAGTGAGACAGTTCACTAGTTAGAGGCCCTCCATAAAGTAGTCGTCAGGTGCCCAGAGGTAGCTGTGCATCTTGTCACATCACTACTCACAGAGAGAAGCCGGTACCTGTTCAAGGGAGCCGCACAGCCACCACCCCCTTGGCACGTGTGCAGAGACGGCGGGTCTGTTTATCCTAAGGATGCTGTGAGCGGTTACAGGAAGACAGTCCAGAAACTGTGCTTCCAGTAGGAACTTGTGCAGGAGGGAAGCGCCAGCTCTCCCCACCGCAGACCTCCCCCCTTCCCACCTCCCCGAGCCTCATCCAACCTCCCTCCTTTCCTGGATCAATCCATCAGCACAGAAGCACCCTGTACTTTCTGGCCCCCGGAGGAAAGGGCCCCCTTTTCCAGCCCGGTGTCCTTCACAGTGAAGGTTCTGGAATGCCATCCCCGACCACTGCCCCCTCGCCCCGGCTCTCAGCCACCTGGTGGCCATCCTGCTACCCCCATCACTCCGTGGAGATGCTCTCATTAAGGCCCTCCGTTCCCTCTCGGCACCTGAGCTGTGCCCACTTCTCTGTCTTGCCTGGCTGTGACTCTCAGCAGCACGGCCGCCGTCCGCCTCCCAGCAGTGCCAGCCGCCCTTGGCCCCCAGGAGTCCACTCTTGCCTAGTTCTTGCCTGGCTGCCCCATCTCCCCAACACCTGAACCTTGGTGGTCCCCAGCTTGGTTGTTGGGTTTCTTCCCTATGAATTAATGCACTCCCTCCCTGTTCACCTCATCCAATCTGGAGGCTCCCAAGGGTGCACCTCCTCCCTTCTCCCCATCCTGACTCATCCAACCTCCTGCTCAATGTGTCCACCTGGATGTCCAACTGGCCTCTAGATGTTCAACGTCCCAGACAGCCCTGTACCACGGCCCCGCCTCTTTCTCCGTTGGTGGATGGCTCTCCCCGCTCCTCCCACATTCAAACTAGGGAGGTGGCTGCTAGAAGCAGCTCCACTCTTGACCCCGGTTCACAAGTCCTGGTCCCCTCTGACCGCGGGCGCCCACGTGCTCCTGCCCTGCCCCCGCTGCGCCTCCAGCATGAACTCAACAGGCCGGTTCTGCTGTGTGTAGCACTGGCCGCCACCTGCCACCTGGCTGGTTTGCTTTGTTTATCGAGAGGCAGAGGAGGGTCCATTTTAGCTCTGCCAAGGACTCACTGGGAGACCTTTAAGTCTCTTCTCACCGATTGGTCTCAGTTTCCCCATCGGCAAAGTGGGTCTGGACCCATAATATCCGTGGGCATTCCCCCCTGACGTTCAGGATCTGTTCACGCCGAGGAGATGGTTTGCTGTCGTCCCTGGGTTTGCGCTTGACCCACTTGACACTTGCTTGCCTCCTTTGCTGCCTGGATGTCTGACCCTGGGCAGCCTGTCCTCTCTACTGGGGTCAGAGATCTGCCATCCTCCGCCTGGGCCTCCCGGACCATGTGACAACGTGAGTGTCCTCTTCCTGCCTGAGTGTCTACCCTCTTGTTATTCACAGATGGTTCAAAGTCAGGCCCGAGCTCCAGGCCTGGGACTGCTCCACCTCTGGGCAAAATTCAGCTAATGAAGGGCCTTGGGAGCCACCAAGGCTGAAGCCACCCACCTTGGTCCCTAATGGACTGGCCTCAGCGACACATCTATGCCAAACAAGAGACTTTCTGACCCAGCTCACAGGCTGCCAGCCACTCCCAGTGGGCTGGGGAGGTGGTCTTTGTCAGCCCATTATCCCCACAGCCTCTTGGGGGGTGCTGTCAGAGACCCCCCAGGCTTCTGCTGGTAACTGGAGCAGGATGGCTAATTGGGAGGAGGGGTTTCTGCTGAGCTAGGGAGCAAAGCGTAGGTGGGCAATGACTGCAGGACCCCATCCCCAGGAGGGGGGATGTCTGCAGAGCTCTGGACACGGTGGGCAGCTGGCAGGGCCCTGCACCCTGGGACTGTGTCAGGGGTAGCTCCAGGGCTCATTGTGGCCAGGGAACCCGGGGGCAGGCTGGGGTGGAGGTGCACAGGCAGCGTGGCGTCCCCTCTGCCCATGGGTGCAGCAAACCACACTCTTGGCTCCAGTGAAGCCCTCCTTCAGAGTCTGACTCCTCACCCCTTCTCACAGGGAGAAACAGAGGCTTGGACAATGGCCCGGCTGGGACCTGCCCAGGACGCTGGACTTGGGGGCCACACCCCCCTCCTGCCCCGTGGTTCCTGTATTCCACTGTGCTCCAGCCAACAGCAGCTCCTGACATGGACTGCCGGAGACTCATTCGTTCCTTGCATCCAGCTTTTGTGTGTTTTTGACCATTTTTTTCTGAAGTATGATATACTCATAGAAAAGTTTACAAAACATCAGTGTCCAGTTCACTGAAGTTTTCCAAAGCGAGGACCCCCATGTGGACCACCCTTAGGTTGAGGAACAGAACCCTCTGAACGTCTCCATGGGTCACACACATGGTAGACCATGTCAGAGCCCCCCCTTCCTTTTTAAGGCTGAATAATATTCCATTTTGTTCTTGATACGAACCCTGATGGGCTCTGCAGAATATACCAGAGGCCACAGAAAATATAGAAATCTGTAGAAGCAGGCCTATGCTGCCTGCGAACTGGGGGCAAGATTGCACGCTTTGCCACAGCATGAAGGGAGGGACAGGTTTGTACAGGTCAGCCCCTAGCAGGGCAGCGCTCAGCCCACACTCAGTTCAGTTCAGTTCAGTCGCTCAGTCGTGTCCAACTCTCTGCAACCCCATGAATCGTTCCCACAGCTGGGGGCAGGAAAGGGACTCTGGGACCCTGGAGCTGCCAGAGACAGGAGGGAAACACGCCGAAGCACCAGGCGTGGGGAGCTGGGACTCGGGGCCGGGATCCATCTGCTCTAGAAAAAGAAGTTCCCTGCGGTTCCTCGGCAGCCTCTTGTTCTGCAAGCACACTGCAGGGCCCACGGGCTCGGAACAGAGGACTCTTGGGGCCCCCCAGGCCTGTCCTGGCTTCCCCCAGCACTCCAATCCTGAGTTTTCAGGGCTCTGTCTCAGACACGCTTCTTGGCACAAAAACCCTGGCCGGAAACAACGTCAGCTCTGGCTGCAAGGGTCTTGGTGGGCTCAGCCACTCCCACTGGCCTCGTTCACACCCAGGCTTCACCCTGCTTGAACTTGAAGGTCCTCCTGGAAGGGAGGCCCAGGGCGCTAGCAAGCAGGTGTGCACCCCACTCAGCAAGTGTCAGACACAAGATGCCCACGAAACTGGCCCCTTCCTTCAAAGCCCTGAAGCTCGGCTCTCTGGGCCTTGCTGGCCACAGCCCTCTACAGTTTGCCAGCGCTTTCTCAATCACGCTCACATTCAGTCTTCCCAGCATCCTAAGGAGGCAGGCAAAGCAGGGATGGTCATTCCGATCTTACAGATGAGGATATGAGGCTCTGAGGAGGTTCGTCCCTTGGACGGTGGAGGTGGGCATGCACTCGAATCCAGGGCCCTCCTCGGGCCCCTGGGGCCTCTTCCTGTGTTGACTCACACGGTGACGGCGACACACAGGCCGGAAGGTCCCTGAGCCCCCGGAATGGCCGGGCCAGCAAGCGGCAGGGTCTCTGGTGTACACGGCGGGAAGGCTGCCATGTCCATGTGTCTCCCTCCCCAGACACGGGGCCTTCGTCCACGGAGGCAGGCACTGACATCTGTGGCTGACACTGATGAACAGATGGACGGACAGGCGACACGCGGATTCGCTTCCCTGTTTCCGGTGGCGAGCGCTCCCGGGAAATGGTCTGAGGAAGCAGAGACACCGCCGGAGCACCCCCTGGCTTTATCCGCTCCAGTCCTGGAGAGGCGGCTCAGAGAGGGAGGTGCCCTGCCCAAAGCCACACAGCACACCAGGGGCCCACAGGGGTCTGACCGCTGGGGTGGGGCCCCTACACTGACTTGGTGGGAGAGCCTGGGCCCCCAGTCCCCACACTCCCAGGCTCTCTTCCTGGCCCCCAGGGAATTTCTGTGCTGGAACTTGGGGGCAGGGGGCACCCTGATGACAAATGAGCAAATCAGTAGAGGGACAGAGGGATCAGCGATGAAGGACCTGAGATGCGGTGATTGATGGTGCAGCCTTTTGGTTGGTGGGGGGAGGTGATGCTTTTCGGAGAGGGTCTGACAAGGGGGACCAGTGGGAGGCACTGTGGGGAAGGCCTTCCCATGGTGGGGAGGGGTGGTTGAGGGTGGTGAGCAAGCTTGGGGCCTTGGGCAAGGCGGGGGTGGGGGGGTCAGACAGGAGCCTGGGATGGGGATGCCGGCCCACCTGGAGTCAGCCTTTATTCACAGCATCCTAGGAAGCCGCTGGAAGGCTTAAGCAGAGGGTGAGGTGGTGGTGGAAGGGTGGGGACAGGTCACAGCTCTGGGAGGGAGACTTTCCCTGAGGACGCACTGAGCTTTGGTGACTGTGAAGTCAAAGTGTTAGCCGCTCAGCCGTGTCTGACTCTTTGTGACCCCATGAAGTGTAGCCCGCCAGGCTCCTCTGTCCACGTTTCTCTCCAGGCAAGAATGCTGGAGTGGGTTGCCTTCCCTTCTCCAGGGGATCTTCCTGACTCAGAGATCGAACACGGGTCTCCTGCGTTGCAGGCAGATTCTTTATCGTCTGAGATACCAGGGACTTTCAGTGGTTTTAGCACCTCCCTCACACCAAAGCCTGGGTCGGCAGAACCCCAGGGCCCCACCAGGCACTGTCTCCCCATAACTCCCTCCCAGAGCCTCACACTGTCCACCGGGAGAGGCCCCAGTATTATCAACAATGTCACTGACTCCCGATGCTGGTGCCCGGCACAGAGCCCCCTCAGCGTGGGTGGGAGAATGGGATGTGACCCCGACTAGCCTGTGGGTTCAAGGCCAGCCTTTCCCTCCCCACACCTTTCACAGGGGACGCTCTTTCTGCCCCCTGTCTCTTATACACATCTCCCAGGGAGAGGGAGCCCCATGGACCAAAAGAGGCAAGGGTCGGGTAAAGGATGTGTGAGCTGTGACGTGAGGGGCGCAGAGCCGGCGAGAGCAAGCAGGGTTGGGGGTGGGGAGCTGGAGATCTTAGTGTTGGGACAGGAGCTCCAGCCTCATCCTTCATAATCCAGCCTCACCCCACTCCACCCACCGCATTCCAAAGACAACTGTGTCTGCCCTTGACAGTGGAAAAGCCTCCCCCCAGAGGTTCTGCGCGATGCGAGGCCGTGGCTCATCTCCTGCAGAAATCATCTCCATTCGCCCATGAAACGCGAGAGCCTCAGCAGCAGGGGAGCGCGGCGCTCACTGATAAATTTCCCGTCCAGAGGAGCGGATAAATCGCCATCTGCGGCCTTACTCTGTGGCTTGTCACTTTCAGTTTAGCAAGATCCCAGGTAACGCCGCAGCCAGCCCGCCCCACGGCTGCCTGCCAGACTCCTGTTCTTCTTCCATTGCCCTCCACTGGCTGGGCCCTGGAATGTGGCTCCCATCTCCTCCAGATGTGGATCCCGAGAGGCTAGGGCGCTGGGCCCCCTGCCCCCCAGCTAGGCCCCCTCCCTGCGTCTCCACTCCCTTCACTGCAACTGCACCAGGAGGCCCAGCTCTCAGGCGGCAGGGAGCTTTCCCTGATGGGCACCCCAGACCTCCCAGCTCATCAAACCCTGACACGTGAAGCCTGGATGGGCCCTGGCTCTCTCCAGTGATCCTGGAGCTCTTCAGGAGCTCTCTGTGTCCTGGGAGACTCCAGACTCTGGTCCCTGGGAGACTCTAAGCCCCTTCCCTTGCTCAGAGACTGCCCCTTCTCCCCCTAGGCCAGGCCAGTTTCTACTGAGCTCTCCTGGGCCAGCCAAAGGCTTGGGCAAGGATTAGAAACTTCTGGAAGGAAATCCTGGGTCTCTGAACCTTGGAGCAGTACCTACACTCTTGAATCCCAGCTTCTGACATAGGTGGTGGGGGTAGCAGCAAGGCGTGTATCAGGGGGAGGGAGTCCTGGCAGCTCGTGTCCCCTGCTCCCATGAGCCTTACACCTCTACAACTCTGGCTGCTTCTGGGTGGGGACACGGGGACGGGAGGCCGGAACAGGACTCAGAAGAGCCAGGCCTGCACATGAGATCCCGAGTGGCCCAATTCCCCTGCTGTGGTGGGGGTAGCAGCAAGGCGTGTATCAGGGGGAGGGAGTCCTGGCAGCTCGTGTCCCCTGCTCCCATGAGCCTTACACCTCTACAACTCTGGCTGCTTCTGGGTGGGGACACGGGGACGGGAGGCCGGAACAGGACTCAGAAGAGCCAGGCCTGCACATGAGATCCCGAGTGGCCCAATTCCCCTGCCTCAGTGTTCTCATCTGTCAAATGGGCTTGGAGGGTCTCCCTTGTAGAGGTGGTGGAGTTAATCAGGGACCAAGAGTGAGGCCCTCCCTTGGCTGACTTCTGCCAGGTCACCCATGTGCTGCTCACAGCAGTGTTCATGGAGCATCTGCTCTGTGCAGGCGTGGGCTGGCTACCAGGTGTCCTGCCGGAGCTCACAGCAAACACAGGAAGTATGGACCCTACTGAGTGTGTGCTGTGCAAACAGAATGGGAAAGACTAGAGATCTCTTCAAGAAAATTAGAGATACCAAGGGAACATTTCATGCAAAGATGGGCTTGATAAAGGAAA
>SJYC01121050.1:0-73568 GCA_006408675.1 Madoqua kirkii
CCTTGCCCAAGGCCCCAAGCTTGCTCACCACCCTCAACCACCCCTCCCCACCATGGGAAGGCCTTCCCCACAGTGCCTCCCACTGGTCCCCCTTGTCAGACCCTCTCCGAAAAGCATCACCTCCCCCCACCAACCAAAAGGCTGCACCATCAATCACCGCATCTCAGGTCCTTCATCGCTGATCCCTCTGTCCCTCTACTGATTTGCTCATTTGTCATCAGGGTGCCCCCTGCCCCCAAGTTCCAGCACAGAAATTCCCTGGGGGCCAGGAAGAGAGCCTGGGAGTGTGGGGACTGGGGGCCCAGGCTCTCCCATCAAGTCGGTGTAGGGGCCCCACCCCAGCGGTCAGACCCCTGTGGGCCCCTGGTGTGCTGTGTGGCTTTGGGCAGGGCACCTCCCTCTCTGAGCCGCCTCTCCAGGACTGGAGCGGATAAAGCCAGGGGGTGCTCCGGCGGTGTCTCTGCTTCCTCAGACCATTTCCCGGGAGCGCTCGCCACCAGAAACAGGGAAGCGAATCCGCGTGTCGCCTGTCCGTCCATCTGTTCATCAGTGTCAGCCACAGATGTCAGTGCCTGCCTCCGTGGACGAAGGCCCCGTGTCTGGGGAGGGAGACACATGGACATGGCAGCCTTCCCGCCGTGTACACCAGAGACCCTGCCGCTTGCTGGCCCGGCCATTCCGGGGGCTCAGGGACCTTCCGGCCTGTGTGTCGCCGTCACCGTGTGAGTCAACACAGGAAGAGGCCCCAGGGGCCCGAGGAGGGCCCTGGATTCGAGTGCATGCCCACCTCCACCGTCCAAGGGACGAACCTCCTCAGAGCCTCATATCCTCATCTGTAAGATCGGAATGACCATCCCTGCTTTGCCTGCCTCCTTAGGATGCTGGGAAGACTGAATGTGAGCGTGATTGAGAAAGCGCTGGCAAACTGTAGAGGGCTGTGGCCAGCAAGGCCCAGAGAGCCGAGCTTCAGGGCTTTGAAGGAAGGGGCCAGTTTCGTGGGCATCTTGTGTCTGACACTTGCTGAGTGGGGTGCACACCTGCTTGCTAGCGCCCTGGGCCTCCCTTCCAGGAGGACCTTCAAGTTCAAGCAGGGTGAAGCCTGGGTGTGAACGAGGCCAGTGGGAGTGGCTGAGCCCACCAAGACCCTTGCAGCCAGAGCTGACGTTGTTTCCGGCCAGGGTTTTTGTGCCAAGAAGCGTGTCTGAGACAGAGCCCTGAAAACTCAGGATTGGAGTGCTGGGGGAAGCCAGGACAGGCCTGGGGGGCCCCAAGAGTCCTCTGTTCCGAGCCCGTGGGCCCTGCAGTGTGCTTGCAGAACAAGAGGCTGCCGAGGAACCGCAGGGAACTTCTTTTTCTAGAGCAGATGGATCCCGGCCCCGAGTCCCAGCTCCCCACGCCTGGTGCTTCGGCGTGTTTCCCTCCTGTCTCTGGCAGCTCCAGGGTCCCAGAGTCCCTTTCCTGCCCCCAGCTGTGGGAGGTGGGCTGGAGGGTCCCTAGGTGGCCCAGAGTGCACCCCCCAGCTTCACTGCGCGGCTACAGGCTGGGCCCTGGGGTTTCTCTCTGCCTCCCCAGGAGGACTGGGTTCCAAAGGGCAAAACCAAGCACAGTCAGCCCTGGACTAGGTCCTCCCCACCTCACCCACCTGCCTTCCTGCCCGCCCCAAGTTTGAGGGGGTGGGTGGGCATGAAAGCCTAGGTTCCTGGTTTCCATGGCAACTTCAACAGCAGGAGGGCCCTAGGCTCAGACTCCTAGAGGGCAAGGGCTGCCCCCTGGGGCCCAGCAGATGAGCTGTCCTCTTGAACCCTCTGGAACCCTGTCCCCTGGCCCCCCAGCTCCACACTCCTGCTCGGCACTCTGCTATGGGGACGCCGGGGACCCTGACCCCGGGGGCAGGCACAGTGGGTCCCACCAGGGTGAATCTCTCCGATTCTTGGTCCAGACCTTGAGCCCCTGTCCTCTGTCTACCCTGCACACAGCAGGGGCCTTGTGGGGCCCGAATAAACACAAGCCCTGGAGCGCTGCAGAGGGTAGGGATCTCAAAGAATGAGCCCCTGGGGCCAGGGCAGCCCCCAGGCCACCTCCCCACCCCCACCTTCTACCTTGGACTTGGCAGACTTGACAGTCTGCTGTCTGGGTGGCAGGTGACACGGCCCTGCTTTGCAGGCGCGGATGGAGGGGCTCCGGGGCCTGCCCTGACTCCAGGGTTCCCGGGCCCCCACAGATTCTGCACTGCCCTCAGTTCTCAGAGGGCACGGCTGGGGCTCTGGGCGTAGCATCCTTCAGGCCTGATGGGCAAATGCTCTTGAGAGGCAAGGGGACCGGACTCCTCAGGGTTTCGAGGGTTGCTGTGTCACTGAACTGAGACCTTGGTCACAAGGGCCAGGGTAAGGGAAGGGAGCAAAGCCCACCCTGAGCGGGGAGGTCATGTGGAAGCAATGTGGCTGGCGAGTATAGACGGCATTCCCAGAGGGCTGCCTGGAAGAGGCGGGAGAGAGACACTGGAGGGGTCCCTGGTGCGGGGGTTTCCTGAGCACAGCTGTGCGGGGAGGGGACAGAGCGGGGACGTGAGGGAGGAGCTCTTGCCTTCTTCATCCCCCTTCCCCCCAGCCCTGGCATCTGGCGCTCTCTAGCCTCCCGTCCTGGGCCCCAGGGGGCCCACCCAGGCATTTGCTCTGATCTGCTGTCAGCTCTGCTCTCTGGCGTCCATGGTCCAGCTCATCCGCGTCCCCAGGGAGCTTCCATCGTGACGGAGAGAGGCTGTTTGTGCACGAGGTTGATGTTGGGGAGACGGAAGCCTCCGGATTCAGCCCTATTTGTTCTTAAATTACAGAGAAACGAAAACAGAGCCTCTTTGGGAAACAGTGGGGAAAGCCTGACTGTCCCGGGGTACTGCACCCTCTAAGGGTGACGACCGGGGTCCCAGCTCCAGCCCAAAGGCCTCACGGGCCAGCAGCGGCCTTCCCCAGTCCCCCCCGGCCACCAGCCCCCCGCCTCTCAATGCTTCTCAGCGCTCTCCCCAGCCCTCTCCCCAGGTGCCACACGGAGGAGTAATTTTTCTAATAACCTTCGGTGTCTCTGACATTTTATCATCCAGCAGCGGCTTTCAGGATTTACTTGGATTTCTCCCGAC
The DNA here is from genome assembly GCA_006408675.1 of Madoqua kirkii. Taxonomy (NCBI): domain Eukaryota; kingdom Metazoa; phylum Chordata; class Mammalia; order Artiodactyla; family Bovidae; genus Madoqua; species Madoqua kirkii. The sequence goes on from SJYC01121050.1 coordinate 3,131, forward strand.
ATGGTTTGACAGTTTCTTTGAGGAACTGGACAGTTTAGCAGCAGAACTCAATTTATCTGCAAGCGGCATGTCCTGGCCCCCAGGCCACCAAGGCGCCTCTGCGTGCCAGCTCTCAGGGGCGAGCCACATGCCAGCTCTGCTGCTGACAGGCTAAGTGGCCCCCTGGAGTGGGGAGCCGGCCGGGGGCGGCCGCGCCGCCGTCAGAGACTCTCCGAGGACAGCTGGGAAGCACGTAGACTGTAATAGTGTTCTCGTAACTAGGGTTTGCGGAAGAGCAATTCTGGAGCCAACTCAGAGAAATGGAGATGATTTCTGCAGGAGATGAGCCACGGCCTCGCATCGCGCAGAATCTCTGGGGGGAGGCTTTTCCACTGTCAAGGGCAGACACAGTTGTCTTTGGAATGCGGTGGGTGGAGTGGGGTGAGGCTGGATTATGAAGGATGAGGCTGGAGCTCCTGTCCCAACACTAAGATCTCCAGCTCCCCACCCCCAACCCTGCTTGCTCTCGCCGGCTCTGCGCCCCTCACGTCACAGCTCACACATCCTTTACCCGACCCTTGCCTCTTTTGGTCCATGGGGCTCCCTCTCCCTGGGGCAAAGGTCCTTGCCCTGCTTCCGCAGCCCAGGAAACCCCCTTCCGTGCCAGGCCCTGCTCCCAGGGCCCTTCCCAGGGGACCCTGCATGAGCACCCTCCTTTTTCCTTCCTCCGGGTTCTCAGCCCTTTGTGTAGAAGAGATAGGCGTGGGGAGCACACGGCTTATGGGCATCCCACTCCAGACACCCCAGTCTCCAACACTGAGAACAAACACAAAGAAGACGTGTGCTCAGCATCTGCTCTGGAGCCCCTGTGTGTTGAAAATGTAGTTGCTCAGTCATATCTGACTCTTCGTGACCCTGTGGACTGCAGCCTTCCAGGCTCCTCTGTGCTTGGACTTCTCCAGGCAAGAATACCAGAGTGGGTAGCTGTGCCCTCCTCCAGGGGGATCTTCCTGACCCAGGGATTGAACCCCCCAGGTCTCCTGCATTGCAGGCAGATTCTTCTGAGCCACTGAGAGATCCCCTACCACGTGCCAAATGCCTCCAAGAGCTGGGGCTGCGCCACAGCAACACAGACCTGTCAGACACTCCCTCTCTGAATATTCCTCCCAGAACTCAGAGTAGACGAGCAGTGTGGCCGAGGTCAGCACTGTCTTGAGGCAGGTAACAGGCCCTGGGAGGGCAGGCAGGTGAGGCAGCCTCCCCTGCCCGGCCCCATCCATGTTAGCTCCCAGCCATTGCTTCAGGGACTGGGAAGGAGAGAGACACGGAGGGTCATCGGTTACGGGGATTGCCACGTGGGTGAGATCAGGGAAGGTTTCCTGGAGGAGGTGATACTCGAGCTGAGATCTGAAAATCGAGCAGGAATGAGCCAGGTTCAGCGGAGAGAAACCTAGCCCTTCTGCTCACACTACTCACTCTTTGAGGCCCATCCTGCCTCCTCCAGGAAGTCTTCCTCGCTCTCTCTCCCAGGCTGGGCTCCCGGATTGTAGCTATGTATCTCTCTCTGAGCCTGAGCCCCCTCCAGACTGGGAGCTGCCCCAGGACAGGGCCAGGGCTGGCTCCTCTGCTTCTGCAGCATCACCCACCTGGGCACAGGAATCACAGAGGGGCTGGGGGACAGCAGGTAGTGGGGGCTGGGGCCAGAGGGAGACGCAACTGAGGGCCTCTTTGTCTCAGGGTGCCAGCCGCATCAGGCAAGATGTTCACAGGCATTTTGGGGACCCAGAGTGCTCCGGAGAACTTTTGACCAGTGACCCGCCTGCTCTTGACTGGCCCCTAAAGTTCTGAGTTCGGGGCTCAGGACCTGGGCTGGTGAGCAGCCCCTCGGCCCCAGGAAAGGTTGGAAGGAGTACCTCTCCAGGCAAAGCTTGTAGACGTGTGTGTTGGAGGTCAGAGGGACAGCCGTGTGTCCATTTCCGAAGAGGCCTTATTTCCCTATGTCGCTTCTGTCTTTAACTTGCATGCGTGGGGAGCACACGGCTTATGGGCATCCCACTCCAGACACCCCAGTCTCCAACACTGAGAACAAACACAAAGAAGACGTGTGCTCAGCATCTGCTCTGGAGCCCCTGTGTGTTGAAAATGTAGTTGCTCAGTCATATCTGACTCTTCGTGACCCTGTGGACTGCAGCCTTCCAGGCTCCTCTGTGCTTGGACTTCTCCAGGCAAGAATACCAGAGTGGGTAGCTGTGCCCTCCTCCAGGGGGATCTTCCTGACCCAGGGATTGAACCCCCCAGGTCTCCTGCATTGCAGGCAGATTCTTCTGAGCCACTGAGAGATCCCCTACCACGTGCCAAATGCCTCCAAGAGCTGGGGCTGCGCCACAGCAACACAGACCTGTCAGACACTCCCTCTCTGAATATTCCTCCCAGAACTCAGAGTAGACGAGCAGTGTGGCCGAGGTCAGCACTGTCTTGAGGGAGGTAACAGGCCCTGGGAGGGCAGGCAGGTGAGGCAGCCTCCCCTGCCCGGCCCCATCCATGTTAGCTCCCAGCCATTGCTTCAGGGACTGGGAAGGAGAGAGACACGGAGGGTCATCGGTTACGGGGATTGCCACGTGGGTGAGATCAGGGAAGGTTTCCTGGAGGAGGTGATACTCGAGCTGAGATCTGAAAATCGAGCAGGAATGAGCCAGGTTCAGCGGAGAGAAACCTAGCCCTTCTGCTCACACTACTCACTCTTTGAGGCCCATCCTGCCTCCTCCAGGAAGTCTTCCTCGCTCTCTCTCCCAGGCTGGGCTCCCGGATTGTAGCTATGTATCTCTCTCTGAGCCTGAGCCCCCTCCAGACTGGGAGCTGCCCCAGGACAGGGCCAGGGCTGGCTCCTCTGCTTCTGCAGCATCACCCACCTGGGCACAGGAATCACAGAGGGGCTGGGGGACAGCAGGTAGTGGGGGCTGGGGCCAGAGGGAGACGCAACTGAGGGCCTCTTTGTCTCAGGGTGCCAGCCGCATCAGGCAAGATGTTCACAGGCATTTTGGGGACCCAGAGTGCTCCGGAGAACTTTTGACCAGTGACCCGCCTGCTCTTGACTGGCCCCTAAAGTTCTGAGTTCGGGGCTCAGGACCTGGGCTGGTGAGCAGCCCCTCGGCCCCAGGAAAGGTTGGAAGGAGTACCTCTCCAGGCAAAGCTTGTAGACGTGTGTGTTGGAGGTCAGAGGGACAGCCGTGTGTCCATTTCCGAAGAGGCCTTATTTCCCTATGTCGCTTCTGTCTTTAACTTGCACCTAGAACAGAGCCGTGTCTGTTGGCTGGACAGGCAGAGGCTGCCTGGCTGTCAACACGAGGCAGCATTTGCTTGAGGAATTCTTACTAACTCAGGGGAGGCCAGCAGGAGTCACCACTCATCGCCGCAACACGGGGCAAGCCTGCTCCATCAGGGAGCCTGGGCTTCGGCCGGAGAGGAGAGCTGTGCAGGAGACTCGGGTCCCTGACGTCCCTGGTGCCAGAACAGTAACATAAGAGCTGCAGAAGCTGACTAAAGCCGCAAAGGCGCCAAGCAAGGCTGAGAGTCCAGAGAGCTCACGTGCCTCACGAGCCGGCCATCAGCTGGCCCAGGTGACCTGAGATGAGCCTCAGAAATCCACGGTGGCAGGAAACGGGTCTGCTCGGTGCCCTCATACATTATACCCCACAAGCCAGCTCTCAACTGGGCCAGCAGGGCCAATCCCACCTCTGGCCCTGTCTGCACAAACCCCTGGCTGAGAATTTAGGTTGAAATAGCGTTCTCCAGATGTCTCACAAACAAATGCAAATACCCCTCTGGAGGAACCCGCCCAGAAGCCAGACCAGGTGAAGGTGGGAGACAGAACCACCAGCATCTTACAGAGAAAAGCCACTGAACACACAAGGAATCAGGGCACCATGAGAACCAGCGGCAACCCCACCAGCTGAATCGACCCGCATCATCCTTGGATAACAGCATTATTAGCGGAGCATAAACTAAGTTTGCTCGGTATGACTCAAGAAATAAAAAAGAGAGAATTGGAAATATGGGTTGAAAGCAAGAGATCCTAAAAATGACTTGAGCAGTTTGGTTTCTGGAAACGAATAAAAGAGAAATTGTGTAACTTGGTGCGATCGCTCTAGAAAGCAGTTTGGCCTTATCTCATGAGCGTGGAGGTGAGCAGAGCCGGTCATTTCACTTTCGTGGTTTTTAGAAAATCTCTTGCCCCTGGGGACCAGGAGATGACGCCAGAATGTTTCTGGGAGCAAAACCAAGAGCAAAACCAGGAAGAAGGAAAGGAAGGAAGGAAGAGAGGAGGACTTTCTGACTGGCAGAGATGTCCAGTTTGGAGAGAGGCTGGTGGTGAGGCCGTGACTTCCCTGTCACTTGCAGGAAGCGGGACTGAGGCTGATGACTCCCTGTGAGGATGCTGTGCTCTGAGGTCTCATTTTGCTCGAAGGGTCTAGCAGCTCCCTGGTCACGGGGCCCCTGTCTGATTTCTCTCCCAAGATTCAAGCTTTGAGCAGGGCACAGAGCCACTATTCAGTGAACATCTCAATGAATAGAGGAGGGAAGGAGCGAACAAATGAAGCGACTACAGCCACCTTACTTCCCTGCGTGCAGATGGCCTGACCACTCCTGACAGCTCGCTCCATGACTGCGAGGTGCAGCTGATCGTGTTCAGATGCTCTGACCCCTAAGACACGGGGGAAGAAAAGCTCTCACCTGTGGAGCCCCGAGCCGGGGTTTCTGGCATGATTTCTGAGGAGAGGCTGGTGTCCGGGGCTATGCACCAGGTCAGTGCATGTGGGTTCAAATCCCAGCCCCACCCTGAGCTGCATGATTCGAGCCAAGCTTCTGAGTCTCCTGCCCAAGAGCATGGAGCGTATCCTCATCCACCCACCACCTGCCCGAGAACATGGAGCGTTTCCCTATCCATCCACCTGGCTGAAACAAAATCAGTGCCAATGGGACTGACGCCTGGTGTCCAGGGGCCATCAGAGTGCCTGCGGGTCTGTGCTCCTGGGATTGGCCAGGAGCCGAAGATGGTCTGAGCAGCCTGGACCTGGAGCAGACCCGAGCCCACGGAGTCACCCAGGAGCCGGCCTGGATCAACCAGCAGGTGGACTAGGAATCAAGAACCCTTGCCTGTCGTGATGCCGCCAGCTCTGGGGTGTCTGCTAAACCGGCTCACTAAGGAAACAGTTGTCTGATTCCTTCTCTGCTCTTTGGATTCTTTATCTGTGAAATAGAGATAAGGCCACCCACATGGCCGGGGTCCCGGAGAATGAGAGGACACCCCTGGGCCTGCTTTAGATCCCGAGAGTCCCCTGCAAGAGCCCACTGCTAATGCACAGCTTCAGCATCCAGGCAGCCTGTCTCCCCTACAACCAGGACATCCTCGGGGCAGGGCTGGCTGGACCCAGTGGACAGAGGCTGCAGGGAAAGGAAGAGGAAAGAGTCTATTTGAAGGCTCTCCACTCACCAGGAAGGTGGGAAAGAGACACAGAGCCTGAGGTTCCAAAGGGACCACGGATTCTCCCCAGGTCTGCCCCAGTTACGCCTGACAAAGCCACAGGGATGGGGGAGATCACACAGTATATCGAAAACCTCAGCTCAGCCAGTGACAGAGCAGACGGGACACGGGGTGCACCAGGTCGGGGCCCCCCAGCTCACCCTCAGTGGAATCCCCCAAGGCCGGCCAGTACTGTCCTGCCCCGTCCAGAAGCCAGACACATTCTGAGGACGGAGCTAGGAAGTGGACCACAGTGAGTGAGTCACAGCCTCCGGCCTCGGCGAGGAGACAGCCTCTGTGTGACCTGTCCCTGTGGTGGGGACAGACGGACTGAAGCGCTGCCCCACCCCAGGGACGCTGACACGCAGCAGCAATTACTCTGTCTGGGAGCTGTGTGAATGCTGGGCAATTCTAGCCTGGATGCCGCTTAGAATTCCATCCAGGAGTGTGGCCGCCAAACCAGCCGCTGACTCAAAGGCAGGAAGTGGAACTCCGCGGGAGGAATTAAACTAGAGAAATATCTAGTGTATCTGTTACGTGCCAGACTCAGCCATGGATACTACAATTTAAACATAGCCTTGTGAGACACGGTTTATTACACCCTTTTTATGGATGAGGAAACTGAGTCCCAAAGAGGCAAAATAATGCCTAGGATCTGGTAAGAGTAAGCAAAGCCGCTCTCCGTCCCGTTCGTTCATTTATGCATGCATTCACTCATTCAATATTTCTTATTTTTGGCTGCTCTGGGTCTTTGTTGCGGCGCTGGCTTTTCTTGGGGCACGGCGAGCAGGGACGACTCTAGTTCTTTCCCAAAGGAGAGGCGGAAGAGGGCAGGCCTAGGACTTACAAACTCTTCATCGCGTTTATTCCACATCCAGTGAAACCCTGCCGTGAGCTGAAGTACGGAGTGTGAGTCAGTGGCCAGGCTTCCCTGTCTGACCTTAAGGAGTTTATACTCCAGAGGTCCACTGGGCCACTGGGCCCGTGACCACAGCCATACACGGCGCTCCGTACGTGGCGCACGTGGGTTCCTGCTAGAAGGGTTTAGGGACAGCCTCTCAGCAGGTTTCCCTGGTGGCTCAGAGGTTAAAGTGCCTCCCTCCAATGCGGGAGACCTGGGTTCAATCCCTGGGTCGGGAAGATCCCCTGGAGAAGGAAATGGTAACCCACTCCAGTATTCTTGTCTGGAAAATCCCATGGATGGAGGAGCCTGGTGGACTATAGTCCATGGGGTCCCACTGAGCAACTTCACTTTCACTTTTCTGATCAGCTGACAGTTAAGATGGAATCTTAGGGATTTGCTGGACAGTGGCAGGAGGGAGATGAGAGGGGAGACAGGATGGTGTCTTGGAATATAAATGAAGTTCATGTGTGTGCATCCTGTGTGTGAATACACGTGTGTATCCTGTCGGTGTTCACTCATGCGTGTGTGTACATGGGAGGCAGGCAGAGTCCAACTGACGCCCGAGGACATCCTTCCGTCCGTGGAGGGAGCCCCTGGGGGGCCCACTTGGCCACCCTGGGAGCGTCTTCCTCCACCATTGTCCTCTTGGGCTGCACCCAGAGTGGGCCCCTGGGGGAATCGGCTCTGGCTGGGCCTGTCTCAGGGTCTGAGCCTGTGTCAGGGCTGAGCAGCCCCCATCCCAGCCCTGTCACCAGGTCGAGACACCTGCCCCTCTCAGGTCTCAGGTGACCCTTGGGGGTTTGGTTCCTAAAGATGCCGAGGGCCAGGGATGAAAGCCCAGGGTTCTTTCTGAGTCGTGGCCTGAAATTTGGATGTCCGCCTAGAGATCTCGGTCTCCTAGCAACCACCCTGCCCAGCCGGCCGCCTCCAGGCCTGTGTTATCCGCCAGCCGGGCTGTGCGCCCCAGGCCGGGCTGTACCTGGGGGCGGTGGTTGGACTTCCCAGTGGGTTTCAGACTCACTTGGGTCGGCTCAGCTAGGAGTGCAGAGCAGAGACACCAGGAGGGTCCTCACTGCACCCCCTACCTTCCGCCTCTGCTCACAGGAACCCCAGCTTGGAGCAGAAAATTTGGCTGTTGCCGCCTTGCCGAGCACCTCATTACTGGACTTGAGGCCCCAGGCAGAGCTCCTTTGACCAAAGCTGGACTTTCTTCCCCGTTTCCAGGCTGGTCACTGCTGGAGCTTTATTGGCACTGGAAGGGGTACCCACGTCTTCCCACATCCAGACATTTCTCCACCAACCCCCGAAAGGCTCCGGCTTCTGAGAGATGCCAGGAGACGGGGCAGCCAGGGCTTTGCTCCCATGGGACCAGGGCTGGTGGCCCCAGAGAAGACTCAGCGCCAGCGTCTGACCCTCACCTGCCTGCTACACACAGAGGGCTGCCTGCCCTGCAACCCGCAGCTTCCGGGATCTATTTTTACATCATCAAACGGAACCTTCTGCAAATAGGGTGATTAGGGGCTGCCCTGGTTCAGAAAACAGTCAAGTCCTCTGGCTCCAGCGCGGCGACCCTCCAGGGGCCCGGATGGCAGCCGTCTTCTCTCGTTTCCTCTCTCTGCCTCCTCCCCGGTGCCTTGGTGTTGGCGCTGCAGACTTCATCATCCATGACTAGGAAGGTGGTCCAGCTGAGCCTCACCCAGGAAGCCAGAGAAGGTCCCAGAGAAGACACTGATTGGCCATTTTGGGTCACATGCCCACCCCTGAAGTCATCTCTGCAGCCAGCTCCAGGCAGACACCTGTGGTTGAGCCCCTTGATTGCTGGTCCTCCCAGGAGCACCGCCCGGGTCAGGCTATTTTCTAGTCCTGCCAGATACCTCTCCCGGGTCCTTTCTCAGCTATTACAAGCAGGCTTGCTCCCAGCCTACTTTGTTCAGTTATTTTCTCTCTGCCCATCTTTCCGTCCACTGCACCTAGCTCTTCAGTCAAACCGACCCAGGCTTCTTTCCTGTCTACTGGCTCTGCTCCACTATGCCCATGTCTGCTCATCTTCACCCTACAAATCCTCCCAGGCCAGGTTCATATGCCACCTCCTCCAGGAAGCCTTCCTCAGCACCCATTTAGAGTGCTCCCTTCACAAAGACCTCTTTTCTCCTAGTGACTCTCCACCCTCCCCAGAGGTTCTGCACCTAAAAAATAGAGCCACACACTTGCCTGGATTCCAGACATCTGAGCAGAGCTCATTCCCTGTCTGGACCTGGACTGGTCTTGAATGTAGGCACCCCTCTGTGCCTTTATTTCAGCTTAATCCTAAAGAGACCATATAGGAAACATAAAAGTTAAAAAAAATTTATAACTCTCTTGAGTCCCCTACACAAAGGCAACTACTACAAAGATTTTGTGTATACTGTTGCATTATAATTGTGTGTGGAATTATATAGCTGCTTTCAGTAGATATTCTAGTTATAACAGTGGATGGACAGGCAGGTCTGGCGTGCTGCACTCCATGGGGTCACAAAGAGTCAGAACTGACTGAGCGACTGAACTGAACTGAACATATTTTTTCCTAATCATTTGTCTATCTATAACAATTTGTCTATCTATTTCTACACATACACAATGTATAATAGTGAGAATTAGCTAATATTTAAAGGTCTAGAAATGGGAGATTTACTAATAGACTGTAGAAAATCATCCAAGGGAATATTATGCAGTCATTGAAAATGTTTATGGTATTGTAGGAGAAATATTTCATAATTAGGAGGATGTTCCTATTATTAAATGCTGTATTATCAAATAAAAAAATCTTTTTGCAAAAAAGAGAGACCATAGGAGAGAAAGGAAGCCTGGGGGAGTGAGACAAGACATGGACCCTCGTCCCTGACCTCTTCCTCACTGGCTTGATACTGAGCAGCGCCTACATGTCTGTAACACTTCAGGGCTCTGAGAATAGAGTCCTCAACAAAAACGGTCTCTGTCTTCATGGAGCTTATGTTCTCATTTGAGAAGGTGGACATAGCTCAGTGCTATGGAGAAGGGCTTAGACAAGGTTGGGGAACAGGGGGTGGGCATCCAGTGATCTGCTCACCCATCCATCCACCCGTTCATCCTCCCATCTACCCATCCATCTGTCCATCCATCCACTCACCTACCCATTCATGCACTCATCTATGAATCAACTCAGTTACTCATTAACCCACCCATTCAGCCAGCCAGCCACTCATCCACCCACCCATCATCCATCCATGAATCCATTCAATGACTCACTGACTCATCCCTCTATCCATCAAATCCACCCAACTTCCCATCCTTCCAACAGTGACTTATCAAGCTCCATGTCAAGCCTTGGGCTGGGTCCTTTAATTCAGACATGGTCTGAATATTAGTGCATATTCCAGTGAGGGACACTGGCATGGATATAATTTACTGTGGTACATTATGCTGAGTTCTTCAACTCACTTGGTTCAAGAAAAGTGCCACAAGAATGAGGGAAGCTGCCTGGAGGGCAGGTTTTCAGAGGAGGAGTCTGCAGGGCTCCCAAGGGATGCGTAAGGGCTCACCACTAGGGGCAAGGGAACGGCATTTCTGGAAGAGGGAATAGCAAAGGTACAGAAGCCTAGAACACATATCTTGCCCAGCTAATGGAGCATCATCTGAAATGCTTGCAGTGTTGGCTAAGACAGGATGGGAGGCAGGCAGGGCCCAGATAGTAAAGGGTCTTGTGGTCCATATCAAGGGTGTTGGGCTTCATCAGAGGGGTAGTTGGGAAGCACTGAAGGGTGCTTTGAGCAAAGGAGGAAGGAGAAGATTTTCAAAGTCATCCGTCAGCATGCAGAGCAAAGCTGGATGAGGTGGAGGAGGAAGCTATGCAGGGAGGAACCTGCAGGGTCCAGGCAGGAGATGATGGCAGTGTAGTGGAGAGGAGGGAGGAGAGAGAAGAGCTTCAGAACGGAGGGTGGGTTAGGGAGGAGCCCACACATGGGGCGGGTAACGATCCAGTCACTGAGATGGTGAACAGAGAGGGAAGACGGGGCCGCAGTGCAGAGGGTGGATTCCACTCACTGGCTGCTGAGGACGGCTCTCCTACCATGACCGGGGGGCTGAAGAGACACAGGATGCTTGGCCTCCGCCATGCCCTGCCCTCCAAACTCTTCTCCTGTCTCCCCTCACACTCTGGAGCGCTCTCCCACAATCTGCCCCTCGCTAATACCAACATCCCAGCCTTTTTCTGGGCCCCTTCTCCTTACTCCTGGAGGCATCAACCATTGCAAACAAAGCCCTCCAGCCTGCCAAGTGCTGCTGACTCCCAGACTGCCGTCTCCAGCCAGACCTCTGGCCTGAACTCCAGACAGACGGTTCATACAGCTGAAGCAGTTATCACTGCACGTGACAGAGACTTGAACCCAGCTGAACAAGTGAAGGGCTTGTTTTGTCTCATGGAAGAGTCTGGAGGTGAGGTTCAGCTGCTTCCGTCCAAAACTGTCATCAATGGCCAGGCTCCTCTGTCCTTCTACCCCATCCTCCTCAGCCTGTGACTATGATCCTTGTGGTCACACAATGGCTGCTGAGATCAAGCCACCCCCTCTGCATTCTGAGCAGGAGGAAGCACACAAAGACCCAGAAGAGGAAACAAGAGCCAACGCTGGTACCTGCACAGAGCTTTCCCCAGACGCTATCGCCGGTAACTCACTCACACCTTTTTAGCCAGAATGGTGCCACTGGGCCATCACTGGCTGCAAGGGAGCCTGGGAGAGCAAATTGCTTAAACAGGCATTTTGCAGCTCTGACCAAAATCAGGGTGAGTGGCTATTAGCTAAGCAACCAGTGGCATCAACCACCACCTCTTAGCATCCACTCTAGCTTTGATTACCTCAAAGACAGGAAGGGGGCAGGGGGAGTGGCTTATTGCCCCCAGGATGGGCAGACAGCAGCTGGGATGTGGAGAATGTTCAATAGAAACCCCAGGCTTGGATTCCAAATCTCCAGATCTCTGGCAATTTCACAGACAGGCCAGGACCTCAGACACTTATCAAGAGTGCCTGATGCCAGCCATCAAAAGGGATGTATTCATCTGAAACACGTGTCTGGGTGCCGATGCTTCTTTACACAGAGCCATCAGGACTGTCTCCAAGACAAATCACTGCCTGGACCACACAACAGCTTTTCCGTTATCTCTCAGTAACCGGCCTCCGTGGGGTGATAAACAGCCTGGATTGAAACGTTGCTTCTGCAAATTGAACTCTGTGGGGCTGGAGGACTACCATTACGTTAATTGTATGCCAAAATTTTCCATTTATCTCCCGCCTGCCACTCCAGACCCCAGGCGGATGTGTTTGTGTGTTTCTGAATACACAATTGTGGCTCAGCTCACGGCTTCCTCTTGGAGAGGCTCTCACTGGCTATCTCTGGGGCCCCTGCCCTCTCTTGCTTGAAGGATGGCTTTGTCCAGGTGCAAAAGCTTCACTTTAGATACATGTGGGTTTGACTGATGTGAGGTCCCGATCTGGGGATCTGGAGTCCAAAGGCGAGGTGCACACTCTGGCCTCGGAGGCAATTACCATCTTATACAAATCCTGACGTTAACATATTACCTGCATAATGGCTGGTCTATTTTTAAGCCACCAAAGGGACCAAGCACAGCCTGAAATTCTCCAGTTGCAGCACACTCTTTGATTTGGGGCTCCTCCTACAGAAGGGATTTCTTTGCACAGATGGGGAGACAGGGCTGGAAGAAGACCAATGTGTGGGCCACCCCTGCCCTGGGTCCCTGGGGTGTACAGTTCATCCAGTACCCGTGAGAGCTGGCAGGGCCATGAGGCTGGTCCCAGGAGTCCAGGGCAGTGAGCTGGCATCTCAGCTCAGCACCGAAACGCAGTCATGCTCCCTCTCCTTCACGTCTGGAGGCAGACAGAGCCTCTCCAAGATGCTCTGAGAGCTCGGGCTGGGTTGCTGTTCAGTCGCTCAGTCATGTTCGACTCTCTGCGACCCCATGGATTGCAGCACGACAGGCTTCCCTGTCCTTCACCATCTCCTGGAGCTTGCTCAAACTCATGTCCATTTAGTTGATGGTGCCATCCAACCATCTCGGCCTCTGCTGTCCCCTTCTCCTCCTGCCCTCAATCTTTCCCAGCATCAGGGTCTTTTCCAGTGAGTCGGCTCTTCAGCAGCTTCAGGCCAGGAGGGGACATCAGTTCAGATTCTGTGCAGCTGCCCACACACTAAAACCCAGCAACAGCCCCAGCAGGAAGTCGTATAAACGCAAATACCCTTCCACTCAGAAGGTCGACCTCTGGGGATTTATGCTGAGCACGTAAGTCAGGGCACATGGCAGGGCCAGTTGCCCTCACGCTGCTCACAATGGCAAAAATGCATCCAGGAGCTAAATGGTTGACACTAAAATTGGTGGTGCCCACCAACAGAGCAGTGTTCATTCACAGAGTAATCCGCTCAACACGCAGGGCTAAATCCTCAATGGAGGTTGCGAAAGAGTGGTGATAAACATGGCCTCGTTTCTGTCAAAAATAATTATAGCCTGGATTTCCTGGTGGTCCAGTGGTTAAGAATCTGCCTGCCAGTGCCAAGGGCACAGGTTCAATTCCGGTCTGAGAAGATTCCACTGGGGCAGCTAAGCCTGAGAACTGCAGCTGCGGAGCCCACACGCCTAGAGCCCGTGCTCCGCAGCAAGGAAAGCCTCCGCAGCGAGGAGAGCCGCCGCAGCGAGGAGAGCCGCCGCAGCGAGGAGAGCCGCCGCAGCGAGGAGAGCCGCCGCAGGAAGGAGAGCCTCCGCAGGAAGGAGAGCCGCCGCAGCGAGGAGAGCCGCCGCAGGAAGGAGAGCCTCCGCAGGAAGGAGAGCCGCCGCAGCGAGGAGAGCCTCCGCAGCAAGGAGAGCCGCCGCAGCAAGGAGAGCCGCCGCAGTGAGAAGGCCGAGCGCTGCGGCGAGAGTCGCCCCACTCACTGTAGCCAGAGAAAGGGCGAGGCCCCGAGTAGCCCAAAGCTAATTAATTAATCAATTAAAAAAAATTATACCCACTCACACACACACATGCGCCCCTCCCCACTCAACTGAACGATGATTTCTTAGATAATGACACCAAAAAGCACAGTCAGAGATAAAATAAATTGGACTTCACTGAGATTAAAAACTTTCGTGCTTTGAAGGGTCCCACCAAGAAAGGGAAAAGACAACTCACAGGATAGGAGACGATTTTGTGCAAATCTTATATCTGGAAAGAGACTTGAATCTAGAACATATAAAGAACTCCTAATTTTCAGTAACAAGAGGACAGCTCATTTAAAAAGCAGGGGGTGGACAGGGTAAAGTTTATGAAGATGTTTCTCCAAAGAAGACATACAAAGCCAATAAGCAGATAGGAAAGATGCTCAGCATCATTTGCTATCAGTTCAGTTCAGTTCAGTTGCTCAGTCGTGTCCAGCTCTTTGTGACCCCATGAATCGCAGCACGCCAGGCCTCCTTGTCCATCACCAACTCCTGGAGTTCACTCAGACTCGCGTCCATAGAGTCCATGATGCCATCCAGCCATCTCGTCCTCTGTCATCCCCTTCTCCTCCTGCCCCCAATTCCTCCCAGCATCAGAGTCTTTTCCAATGAGTCAACTTTTCGCATGAGGTGGCTTTCAAAGTACTGGAGTTTCAGCTTTAGCATCAGTCCTTCCAAAGAAATCCCAGGGCTGATCTCCTTCAGAATAGACTGGTTGGATCTCCTTGCAGTCCAAGGGACTCTCAAGAGTCTTCTCCAACACCACACTTCAAAAGCATCAATTCTTCGGCACTCAGCCTTCTTCACAGTCCAACTCTCACATCCATACATGACCACAGGAAAAACCATAGCCTTGACTAGACGAACCTTAGTCAGCAAAGTAGTGTCTCTGCTTTTGAATATACTATCTAGGTTGGTCATAACTTTTCTTCCAAGGAGTAAGCATCTTTTAATTTTATGGCTGCAATCACCAACTGCAGTGATTTTAGAGCCCCCCAAAATACAGTCTGACACTGTTTCCACTGTTTCCCCCCATCTATTTCCCATGAAATGATGGGACTGGATGCCATGATCTTCGTTTTCTGAATGTTGAGTTTTAGGCCAACTTTTTCATTCTCCACTTTCACTTTCATCAAGAGGCTTTTTAGTTCCTCTTCACTTTCTGCCATAAGGGTGGTGTCATCTGCATATCTGAGGTTATTGATATTTCTCCCGGCAATCTTGATTCCAGCTTGTGTTTCTTCCAGCCCAGCGTTTCTCATGATGTACTCTGCATAGAAGTTAAATAAGCAGGGTGACAATATACAGCCTTGACGTATTCCTTTTCCTATTTGGAACCAGGGACATGCAAATCAAAACGTGGTGAGATCTGGCTCCGGGACAGCTGTAATCAAAGAGGCAGATGAGAGTAAGAGTGATCAAGAATGTGGAAAATCAGGAACCCACATACCCTTCAGGAATGTAAAATGGTTCAGCCGGTTTGGAAAACAGTCTTGGCAGTTCCTCCAAAGGTTCAACATAGAGTTACCACTTCAGCAATTCCACCTTGACCTAACAGAAACAAAACATGTCCATACAAGAACCTGTACACAGATGTTCACAACAGTGTTATTCACAAAAGCCAAAAAGTGAAAACAACCCAGAAGTCCATCAGCTGATAAACAAAATGTGGCATATACATACTATGGAATTCATTAGCCACTATCAGATAGTGTCTGATAGTCTGCTTAGTCACTCAGTCGCGTCTGATTCTTCGTGACCCCATGGACTGTAGCCCACCAGGCTCCTCTGTCCATGGGATTCTTATCCAGGCAAGAATGCTGGAATGTTTTGCCATGCTCTTCTCCAAAGGATCTTCCCAACTCAGGGATCAAACCCAGGTCTCCCGTAATGCAGGAAGATTCTTTACCATCTGAGCCACCAGGGAAGCCCAAGTATACTAGAGTGGGTGGCATATCCCTTCTCCAGGGGGTCTTCTAGATGCGAGAATCAAACTGGGGTCTCCTGCGTTGCAGGCAGATTCTTTACCAGCTGAGCTACCGGGGAAGCCCACAGTCAGGTACAAGATTTGCAAAATTTTTCTCCATTTCGTGCCTTGTCTTTTCTCTTTGCTGATGGTGTTGTCAAGGGTGCGGGGAGTGGGGCAAAACATGAGACCTGTGAGTTCAGTTTTGTTTAGGGACTTATTGAGGACCATAGCCTGGGAGGCAGCCTCTCAGGTAGTTCTGAGGCCCTGCTCTGAAGTGGTTGGTGGTGGTGGGGGGGGGGGGTCAGTGCACACATCGCTGGTGAAGTGGGCACGCCCATCGAACGCGCATCTCGTGGGAAGGGTGCTGCTGGTCCCCAGGGGCAGGTGTCTGCTCATGCCTTTAGTGCTTTCCTGGGGTATGAGAAGATGCAAGAAGCTGGGTTAAGCAAATCTCCTCCTGAAAGTGCCTAACTATCTGAAGGCCTGTTCTGCCAGGTTTTCCCAGAGCCAGAGGGCCTCATTCCTCAGCTTCACTCTGATTCCCAGATGACCTGACCCTTATAGAGCTGGATGGTGAGTGACATTCTTTAGCTGACAAAGCCCTTTGAAGCACAGAAGTTTTAATCTTGATGAAGCTTCAGATTACCTGTTTTTCCCTTGCTTGCCCATGTGTGAAATATCTAAGAAGTCATTGCTCCAAGCCAAGATCATGAAGATTTAGCCCACTCTTTTCATCTAAGAGTGTTATAATTTTTGCTCTTACATTTAAGTCTTGGATTTGTTTTGAGCTAATTTCTTAGAGCTTGAGATAGGCATCCAATTTCATTTGCATGTGGCTATCCAGTTGTTCCAGCACTGTTTGTTGAGAAGTCTATCATTTCCCCATTTAATGGATTTTGCACCCTTGCCAAAATCCATTGGCTGTAATTGTGAAGGTTCATTTCTAGACATTTAACCTCATTAATATAAAGGACTACCCTTGGGCCAGGATTGCACTCTTTTGACCCCTGTAGCCTTGTAGGTCTTGAAACCAGGAATGTGAATCTTCCAAATTTGTTCTTCATCTGCAAGATTGTTTTAGATATGATTCTGGGTTCCTGTGTGTATGGATTTTGGATTAGACAGTTGGTTTATACCCCGGTTCGATTCCTGAATCAGGAAGACCCACTGGAGAAGGGATAGGCTACCCACTCCAGTGCTGTTGGGCTTCCCTGTGGCTCAGCTGGTAAAGAATCCACCTGCAATGCGGGAGACCTGGGCTCGATCCCTGGGTTGGGAAGATGCCCTGGAGAAGGGAAAGGCTACCCACTCCAGTGTTCTGGCCTGGAGAATTCCATGAATTATCCATGAGGTTGCAAAGAGCTGGACACGGCTGAGTGACTATCATTTATACAAAGAAGCCAGTGAGAATTTTAATAGGGTCGCATTGGATCTATAGGTCTGTGTGGGAATTACTGCCCTGTTAACAATATTATTCTGATCCATGAACGTAATATGTGTTTCCACTTAATTTTTCTGCTCTAATTTCTTTCAACAATGTATTGAAGTTTTCAGAGTATACTATTTTGTACTTGAACTATCAAATGTATTCTGATGTGTTTTTTTTCTTTTTGATGTTATTGTAAAAGAATTGTTTTAACTTTATTTTCAGATTATTCACTGTTAGTGTATAGAAATATAATTGATTTCTGTATGTTGATCTTGTGTCTTGAAACCTGGTGAACTCATTTAGTAGGTCTAATAACTAATTTAATTAATACTGTAGTTCAGTGAATAGTAGATTACTTAGGATCTTCTACAAAGAAGGTTATGTCATCTGCAAATAGAGTTAATGTTACTCCTTCCTTTTCAATATGGATACCTGTTTTTCTTGCCAAATTGCCCTGGCTAGAGACCCCTGTAAAATGTGGAGTAGAAGTCATGAGGATGGACATCCTTGTTTTGCTCCTGATCTCAAGGGAAAGCATCCTGACTTCCACCACTAAATGTGATATTTTGTTGTTCAATTGCTCAGTTGTGTCTTTTTGCAACACCATGAACTGCAGCACACCAAGATTCCCTGTCCTTCACTATCTTGCATTATTGGGGTAAATCCTACACAGTCATGGGGGATAGTCCTTTTCATATGCCACTGGATTTGGTTTGCTAGTAATTAATGGAGGATTTTTGCATGGATACTCATGAGATATTGGTCTGTAGTTTTCTCATGGTAGGTTTGTCTGGTTTTGGTATCAGGGTATTACTGGGCTGTAATCCAATCAGTCCGTCCTAAAGGATCCAACCAGTCCATCCTAAAGGAAATCAGTCCTGAATATTCTTTGGAAGGGCTGATGCTGAAGATGAAACTCCAATACTTTGGCCACCTGATGTGAAGAATTGATTCACTGGAAAAGACCCTGATGCTAGGAAAGGTTGAAGGCGGGAGAAGGGGACGACACAGGATGAGATGGTTGGATGTCATCACTGACTCAATGGACATGAGTTTGAGTAAACTCCAGGAGTTGGTGATGGGCAGGGAGGCCTGGCGTGCTGCAGCCCATGGGGTCGCTATGAGTTGGACACGACCGAGTGACTGAACTGAACTGGGCTGATTACTGGCCTCAGAATGTGTTGCATAATGTTCCCTTCTCTTTGATATTTTTTTTGGGGGGGAGGTAAAGAATTTATAAAGAATAGGTATTAATTTTTCTTTAAATGTTTGGTATTCCACCAGTGAAGCCATCTGGAACTGGGCTTTCCTTGTGGGAAGTTTTTAGACTACGAATATCAAGTGCTTATATCTTTTCAGCTTTCCTATTTCTTCTACGGTCAGTTTTGATAGCTTGTATCTTCCTAAGAATTTCTCCATTTCATCTAAGTTGCCTAATTTTATCAGCAAACACTTTTTCATAGTATTTAAATGCTATCTTTAAACTTTTCATTTTCTGTTCATTTCTAATTATAGAAATCCAATTTACTTTTGTATATTGACTTGTAACCCTCTCTTATTAAATTGTCTAATAATTTACCTATAACATCTCTGTAAGTTGAGACATACAATTCCATTTTATGTAGATAAAGACAAATCTGTTGCTGCATTTCTAAACCCTGTGATTTCCTTAATTTTATTGCCTTATTATGTTGGCTAGGACCCCCAGTCCAATGTCGAACAGAAGTAAAGATAGCAAGCATCTGTGTCTAGCTGCCAATCCTAAGAGAAACTCTTTTAGCATTTCACAAATAAATATGAATCTTCTGCAGATTTTTTGGTGGATACCTTTCAAAAAATTAAGGAATTTCTTTATATTCTTAGTTTTCTTAGAGTTCATGAGTGAATATTGGACTTTACCGTGCTTTTTCTACATTCATTAAAATAATCATATTTTTCTCCCCTAAACTGTTAATTTACCAAATGATGTTTCAGTTTATAATATTAAATCTACCTTGCAGTTTGGTTGCTTTTTTCATATTTCATTTAGAATTTTTGCATCTATGTTCACGAGTAGAGATCTTTCAAAAAATTAAGGAATTTCTTTATATTCTTAGTTTTCTTAGAGTTCATGAGTGAATATTGGACTTTACCGTGCTTTTTCTACATTCATTAAAATAATCATATTTTTCTCCCCTAAACTGTTAATTTACCAAATGATGTTTCAGTTTATAATATTAAATCTACCTTGCAGTTTGGTTGCTTTTTTCATATTTCATTTAGAATTTTTGCATCTATGTTCACGAGCGAGATTTGCCTATAATTTTTCTTTCTTATATTATCCTTTTCCCTTTTTTATACCAAGTTAAACTGGTTTTGCAAAGCAAGCTGGGCCATCTTCCCTTTTTTCTCTCTCTGGAAGGCTTTGTGCAAGGATAGCATTGTTTCTCCTGAAATGTGAGCCATAATTCTCTTGGAGAAGCCATCTGGCCCTGGAGTCTTCTTTGTGGGTAAGTTTTCAGTTACAGATTCAGATTTTTCCTTTCTTTTTGTGCCAGTTTTGGAGCATTGTCTTCTTTCTATAAATTTATCCATTTCACGTAAAACTTCACATTAAATTGCCAGAGTTGTTTCCATAGTAGCCTCTGTTTAGTTTCCCATAGCTTCCCTGGTGGCTCAGGGGCAAAGAATTCACCTGCCGATGCAGGAGATGCAGGTTCGATCCCTGGGTCGGGAAGATCCCCTGGAGAAGAAAATGGCAACCTCCTCCAGTATTCTAGCCTGGGAAATCCCGTGAACGGAGGAGCCTGGCGGGCTATAATCCCTGGGGTCGCAAAAGAGTTAGACACGACTGAGTGACTAAACAACACCAACAAAGCTTCTGTAACAACTTTTCACAAACTGGGGGCCTTAAATCCACACAAATTTATTCTTGGACAATCTGGAGGCCAGAAGACCAAAGTGGGTTACACTGGGCTTACGTCAAGGTGTCAGCAGGGCACGCTCCCGCCAGGCCTTGTAACCAGCAGGTCCTGTGCCAGCGCGTTGGCATCTTCACCCACCACGATGTTTCTCATACATCCCGACTCGTGGAGATGGCAGGATCAAGATCCAAGGTGGTCTCCACTGGGCTCAGCAGGAGGGGAGGGGGAGAAAGAGACGCGTCAACTGGAACAGTTAAGCTCTATGCTACGCTGAGTTGCCCGGTCGTGTCTGATTCTTCGTGAACCCGTGGACTGTAGCCCACCAGGCTCCTCTGTCCATGGGATTCTCCAGGCCAGAATTCTGGAGTGGGTTGCCATGTCCTTCTCCAGGGTTCGAACCCAGGTCTCCCGCATTGCAGGCAGATTCTTTACCGACTGAGCCACCAGGAAGCCCTGATTAAGCAATAGGGGAGCATTTTCCAGTGTGAGTTCTGAGACATCATGAGCCTAAAAAGAGTTCAGAGGGAGGAAGAGGAGTCCATATTCTAATGAATCAGTCTGGGAGAATGTAAACTGACCGTCCTCTGACGTTCTGGATGAACACTGGCACTCTGAGGGTTTTGAAAAGAATTTTGGGGGTGAGGGAGGAGGAGGCAGGGGAAGGAGTGAACTGTACTTACCCCGCTCTTTCCTGGACTTAATTGCTTCAGAAGCCTGTTCCCTCCCGACACCTGTCTACAGCCCAGGAAACTTAAATTTTTTTAGTGTGCAGACTGGAAAGTGGATTCTTTCTCCCTTATTAGGAAGTGCTGGAGTTGGAGAAAGGAAGTGATAAAAATATAGGCAGAAATCCATGAATATGAAACAGGGAAACAATATGTTAAATCAATAGCTGATTCTTTAAAAATAAATAACACAGTAGTCAATCTCTGACCAATCTAATCATTACAAAAAGGAAAATAGATTAAAAAGAAGAAAAAGGACATTACAGTTACAGAGAGGATTTTCAAAGCCTGAGAATGCCAGCACAGTTTTATGCTGATAAGTCTGAAAATCTCCATGAAATGGACAATCTTCTGTTGAAGTCCCTAAAAAGGATTTACGTAGAAGTAAGCTGATCTGGAATTAAAATGTCATTTATCATCTCCGTTACCTAATACCAGGAATTCCAGCCAATTAAGTTTAACGAGAAAATAAATCAGTAGGTGATGTTCTCAGTGAAGAGACAGACCTTCTCATCAGTCCAGGGGATGCCAATCTTTCTAGAACCCCAGAAGCAGGAAACTACTAGAATCATGAATAATTGAGAGTTGTTGCCTCTAAGTAGAAAAAAGAGGGTAAAATTCAGTAAGACTCAGATAGAGAATGGAAGGCGAATGCGATGCAGTTAAGCCAAGCAATGACGAGAGAGGTACAAGACCCAGGTAAAGGGAAACCCAAGGGACGTCCCTGCTGGTCCAGTGGTTCAGACCCTTTCATTGGGTTCGAGCCCTGGTTGGGGAACGAAGACCCCACATGCCACATGGTGCAGCCTAAGGCAGGAAAAGACCTCAGTATAAAAAATAAAGAGAAGCCCAAATCTTCACCGTGGAGCTTGGCTGGGCTCAATGGAAGCAGCGAGGTGCAGGGTGTTGGGGATGCCCTCGTTCCCAGGTGGCCTTGTACTCCGTAGGGCCCTGAGACGTAGCTGCCTTAGATATGAACTTAGCTGGTTGAACTTACTTATTGTGTATGAGTTTATGTAGCAAAACATCTGAAAGGGACACATTAAAGTCAAACAGTGCGTAGAAGCCTTGGTGTTGTGGTTTAGTCCGACTCTTGCGACCCCATGGACTATAGCCCTGAAGGCTCCTCTGTCCATGGGATTCTCCAGGCAAGAATACTAGAGTGGGTTGCCTTTTCCTTCTCCAGGGGATTTTCCCAACCCAGGAATCGAACCCAGGTCTCTTGCATTGCAGGCAGACTCTTTTTTTTTTTTTTTTCTGTCTTTCAAAATATTTATTTCAGGTAGAAACTAGGAAGACAATCATAGGTAAAATAGTTCCATAAAAAACTTTGACAAAGACACTCATCCGGTCATTAAAAAAATAAAAACCTGAAAATAATATTACATTAAGTACTTCCATTGAAAACAGTGTTTTGTTATTTAAGGAAAAAGCCCAAAGCAGTCCCCGACTGAGCTACAGGGGAAGCCTCATAGAAGGCTTCAGTCCAGCTCAGCCGCTCAGTCGTGTGCGACTCTTTGCAACCCCATGAACGGCAGCACGCCAGGCCTCCCTGTCCATCGCAGCCTCCCAGAGTCCACCCAAACTCATGTCCATTGAGTCGGTGATGCCATCCAACCATCTCAACCTCTGTCGTCCCCTTCTCCTCCTGCCCTCAATTTTTCTCAGCATCAGAGTCTTTTCCAATGAGTCAGCTCTTCGCATCACGTGACCAAAGTATTGGAGTTTCAGCTTCAGCATCAGTCCTTCCAATGAACACCCAGGACTGATCTCCTTTAGGATGGACTGGTTGGATCTCCTTGCAGTCCAAGGGACTCTCAAGAGGCTTCTACAACACCACAGTTCAAAAGCATCAATTCTTCAGCGCTCAGCTTTATTTAAAGTCCAACTCTCACATCCACACATGACCTCTGGAAAAACCATAGCCTTGACTAGACGGACCTTTGCTGACAAAAGTAATGTCTCTGCTTTTTAATATGCTGTCTAGTTTGGTCATAACTTTCCTTCCAAGGAGTAAGCGTCTTTTAATTTCAAGGCTGTAATCACAATCTGCAGTGATTTTGAAGCCCCACAAAATAAAGTAAGCCACTATCTCCCCATCCATTTGCCAATAAGTGATGGGACCAGATGCCATGATCTTATAGACGGCTTACCTTGTGTTTTACCCTGTATAGTTTGCAATGTTTAATTTTTTATACGTATACATTATTTTGTACTTAATTTTATTTAGAACTGATCTCTTTCATTTCATTGTTTCCTTTATACTGTAGTTACACTCTATGCTCTATTTTCTGATTTTCTACAATGATCATGTATTATTTTTATAAAATGGAACAAACCAATAAACATTATGGAAAGTTAAGTTTGTGAGAAATAGAGTGGGTATGAGGGTCTTCCCTGGTGGGCCAGTGGTTAAGAATCCCCCTTGCAATGTAGGAGATGCACGTTCAATCCCTGGTGGGTGAACTAAGATCCCACATGCAGTGGAACTATGAAGTCTGGGCACCCCAACCAAGACCCAATGCAGCCAAGTAAATAAATATTTAGAAAAAAAATTTTAAGTGGGTATCAATACAGTTTTTGAAAAGTTACATTGGTGAGGGAAAATGTGCTCTATCAACAACTTTAAATCAAAAACATATACGAATCGTGAGTAAAAGAAGCTATTTTCCTTTCTCTTCTTGTTTTTAAAAAGCTAAGTCAATACAGGATACAGGATGCTTGGGGCTGGTGTACGGGATGATCCGGGGAGATGGTGTGGGGTGGGAGTTGGGAGGGGGCTTCGGCATTGGGAGATTGTGTACACCTGTGGCTGATTCATGTCAATGTATGGCAAAACCAATACAGTATTGTAAAATAGAATAAAGTATTAAATTTAAAAAAAAAGCTAAGTCAGTCCAATGTCTAGGAGTTAAATATGTGAAAGCACTAGGGAGTGTCTCTTGGAGTCCTCAGGAAATAACCATCTCTCTTCTCCTCGGTCCCCTAGCTTCTGTGTGCCTGCTCGGTCGTGTGCCACTCTTTGTGGCCCCATGGACTGTAGCCCACTGGCCAAGGTCCTCTGTATGGAATTCTCTAGTGAGTGGGTTGGCACTTCTTCCTCCAGGGGATCTTTCTGAACGCCCATTTCCTGCGTCTTCTGCACTGGCAGGTGGATCCTTCACTATTACGCCACCCAGGAAGAACCCCGCTTACGCCTGCTATTCACCTCTCTTATCATTTTATGTTCCTCTGCTGGTCAGAGACTATCTTCTCTTCTACGCTGTTCAAATAAATTTTTTCTAACATTTCATGCTTATGTCTTCCCTAACAGAATTTTAAAATATTCTGTATTCTAAAGGGAAAAAGAGGAAGCTATTGGGCCACTAGTAAGGGTGAGGTTCCCAGAGTGTTCACTTTTTTAACTCAATGTTTTCAGTACACATGAATTCATAACGTGTTCTTTAATCCAATGCAATTGATTGTTGATTGACTAATGGCAACGCGTGTGAGCAGGAAACTTGCATCCGAGTAGAAATAAAAATGAATTTATGTTTTCCTATAATCTTCTGGGGAAAAAAACAATTAAAATGTTTTATGAGTTTGAATATATGTTCAATAAAATAGAAAACATAACAACAAAAAAAAAAGCCAAGTAGAATCAGGGTGTAGGAAACGGTAAGAGAACACCATACTCAACCTAATGATGAGGAAAATCTGATAATTTCCAAAATCACAATTTTTCTAGAGCCCGTGAGAGCGCTCAGATCATAAGGAAACGAAGGAATGGGAATGCTATACAGTGGCAACCTCTCTGTGCAGAGATGGGGACTTCAGTTTCTCCACCTTCCGCAAAGCATGGAGGAAAGGGTATCACAAAGACAGGTCAGGAGAGGGCCTCCCCTGGTGTTCCAGGGCTGAGACTGGCACTCCCAATTCACGAGGGCCTGGGTTTGATCCCTGTCAGGGAACCAGACCCCACCTGCTGCAGCTAAAGATCCTGTATGCCACAACTAAGACCAGAGCAGCCAAATAAATACATTTTAAAAACACAGGTCAGGAGAAAAGAGCTGACACTTTAATAAATTCTCAAATTCTCACGAGCTCGTGTGACCACTTAGAAGGACCGGGGGCCCTGCACACTGTGGACGCCCCGTTCCCAGCTCTTCCCCATGGACCCTGACTTGGTGCCCACGATGGACAGTGGGGGCAGGACAGGAGGCCAGAGAAAGCTGTGCTCCGCTTGATACACAAACAAGACCACCTTCGCCTCCTGTACCAAAGCAGGAAGTTCTCCCTACCGCACCACCTAGGGAAGACCCACTGCTTCTGGAGAAGCAGAAGGCATCTTCCAGCTCACAAAATGTGAAAAGGAAGAGTGGATGCAGCCCAGAGGAGGCAGAAGGCAGGGCACAATCAAGACAAAAGCACGTGGAGACGGCGTGAGGAAAAGGGTGGGGGGTGCTCTGCTGGCGGCAGTGTTAGCTGGTGCAGCCTCTATAGAGGAGGGACGGAGGGGCCTCAGGAAACTAGAATACCACATGATCCCGCAGTCCCACCGCGGGCATGTGTCTGGACAAAACTATAACTCAAAGAGATACACGCACACCTATATTCACAGCAGCACTATGCGCAATAGGCAAGACATGGGAAAACACTAGATACCCATCAGCAGACAAATGGATAAAGAAGTGTACATACTTTCTTGGCATATATAAACAATGGAATATTACTCAGCCATGAAAAGAACAGAACAATGCATTTGCGGTAACATGGACAGACCTAGAGATTAACACACTAAGTGAACTAAGTCAGAAAGAGAGAAGGTGATACTATAGGGTATCATTTATTTGTAGAATCTGAAATATGACACAAATGTACCTACCTATGAAACAGAAACAGGATCTGGGATATAAAGAATAGATTGGTGGTTGCCAAGGAGGGAGGGGAGTGGAGGAGGGATGGATGGGGAGTTCGGGATTAGCAGATACAAACTGTTACATATGGAATGGATAAACAGCAAGGGTCTGTTGCTCAAAACTATATTCAGCATCCTGTGATAAACTATAATGGAAAAGAATATGTGTGTGTGTGTGTGTGTGTGTGTGTGTGTGTGTATACCTGAGTCACTTTGCTATGGAGCAGAAATTATCATGGCACTGTAGATCAACTGTACTTCAATTAAAAAAAGAAAACAAAGAGCAGAAATCAATGATATGGAAAACAGAAACGTGGAGTAAATCAATGAAATAAAAAATGGCAGTTTACAAAGATCAGTAAAATTGATAAACATCTCATCAGAAGGTTTTAAAAAAAGACACAATATTATGCAATAGAAGAGGGGAAAACACTCAAGATGCTATAGACTTCAATAAGGAATATTATCAGCAATGTTATGCAAGTAAATTTGCTCACTTGGATAAAATAGACACATTCCCAAAAAAGACACACGCTACAAAGTTCACCAAAGATGAAG
The DNA here is from genome assembly GCA_006408675.1 of Madoqua kirkii. NCBI lineage: Eukaryota > Metazoa > Chordata > Mammalia > Artiodactyla > Bovidae > Madoqua > Madoqua kirkii. The sequence continues at coordinate 29,010 of SJYC01121050.1, forward strand.
CAGATGACTGAGCAGTCCCATCAAATTGCTGAAGAAACTGAACTCGCTAACGAACACTTGATCCTTGTTCAGTTATTAAACTGGGTCGGACTCCTTGCGACCCCAGGGACTGCAGCACACCAGGCTTCCCTGTTCTTCACCAGCTCCTGGAGTTTGCTCAGATTCATGTCCGTTGAGTCGGTGATGCTATCTAACTATCTGGTCCTCTGCTACCTACTTCTCCTGCCCTCAATCTTTCCCAGCATCAGGGTCTTTTCCAATGAGCTCTTCACATCAGGGGGCCAAAGTATTGGAGTTTCAGCTCCAGCATTAGTCCATCCAGTGAATATTCAGGACTGATCTCCTTTAGGATGGACTGGTTGAATCTCCCTGCAGTCCAAGGGACTCTCAAGAGTCCTTCTCCAACACCATAGTTCAAAAGCATCAATCCTTTGATGCTCAGCCATCTTGATGGTCAACTCCAGATCCATGTGATATTACTTCACTAAACAATTGAGGAAGAAATCATCTAATCTTACATAAACTCTTTCAGAAAACAGAGAGGAAGAGCTCCTAATCTTTCATGAGGTGAGCATAAACCCTAATAACAGAGACGTTGCAGATAAAAAAAATGACAGCCCAATATCCCTATCAATAACAAACACAAAAGAAACTTTAAAATATTAGCAAAGCAAATGCACCATTTTATAAAAAGGATAATACTGGATTACCACGTTGTGTTTATCTTGATAATGCGGGGTTGGTTTCGCTTCTGAAAATCAGTCAGTTTAATTCACCATGTTAACAGGATGAAAGAGAAAAAATATGATTGTTTAAACTGCAGAAAAGCACTGAACAGAATTCAACATCTATTCATGATTTTTTTTAAAAAGAACTTTCACAAAGGAGGGATGGATGAAAAGCTCATGAATCTGTTAAATGGTATGTATAAGAAACCTACTACTTAGCATTACAGCTAATATGAAATATCCTCAATGTTCCTCTGGGTCAGAAATAACGCAAGACTATTCAATCCATGACTTCTGTCTAACACTGTATTAGAAAGCCTTGCTGCTGCTGCTGCTGCTGCTGCTAAGTCGCCTCAGTCATGCCTGACTCTGTGAGACCCCAGAAATGGCAGCCCACCAGGCTCCCCCATCCCTGGGGTTCTCCAGGCAAGAACACTGGAGTGGGTTGCCATTTCCTTCTCCGATGCACGAAAGTGAAAAGTGAAAGTGACGTCGCTCAGTCGAGTCCGACCCTCAGCGACCCCATGGACTGCAGCCTTCCAGGCTCCTCTGTCCATAGGGTTTGCCAGGCAAGAGTACTGGAGTGGGTTGCCATTGCCTTCTCAGATTAGAAAGCCCTAGACAGTGTGAAAGGTGAGAAAAAAAAGACATCCAGAATGAAAAGACAGACATAAACTCTCTTTATTCACAGACAATATGATCGTGAGTGTAGAAAATCCTGAAAAGGTTGGGGATAACTACCAGAACTAATGCATGAATTTAGCAAAGTCACAGAATAAAAGCAAATATAAAAATGAGTTTGGGTTTTATACATTAGCAACAAACAATTACAAAATTAATTTTATGTAATTCCATTTAAAATATTACCAAGAATCATAAAATCCTTAGGAATAAGTTCACAAAAGACGTATAAGGGCATTAACTGCAAAACTGCTGAGAAAAATTAAAGAAATTCTAAACAAAGTGAGCAATAAACCATATTCATGTATTGGAAGCCTCGACATTATTAAAATGTCAGTTTCCAACCACTTAAATCTGTAGATTCAATTCCTTTCCAATCAGAGCCCCAGCGGGTTTCCTTAACAGAAATTGATGAAATGATTATAAAATTTATATAGAATTGCAAAGGACCTAAAATAGAACTATGATAATGGAAATGCTCTCCTGAGCATTTAAAATGTGGTTATTGTATCCAAGGAACTAAATCTTTCGTTTTACTTAATTTTAATAAATTTAAATAGCCACATGTGTCTAGTGACTTACTAACTGGAGCTCACAGACGTAGGCTTCCCACAGGGATCTTGCAAAGGAAGAACACCACTGCAGCATTTATACACCCTGAGTGCAAAGCTTACTACCAAGTCACAGCAATCAAGATGACATGGTGCTGGCACCGGAGAAGACAAATAGATTTATGAAGAAGGAGTCCAGAAGTAGACGAATTCTATTTGGTCTTTTGACTTAAACAGTCACCAAAGCAATCCAATGGACACATAGAGTCTTTCAACAAATTATTCTAAAGCAATTAGATATCCATATGGAGGGAGGACAATTTCAACCCCATCTCATATCGCTGACAAAATATTTATTTGAGATGAATCAGAACCTACATGTAAAAGTTAAAACTGGAAAAGAATCTTAAAAAATAGATATATACATAGAAATGGGTAACGGTATCACTTTGCTATACACCTGAAATAAACACAGTGTTGTAAATCAATTGTATTTCAATAAAAATTTTTAAGTTAAAATCATAATGTTTTGAAAGGAATTACAGGACACTGTGTCTTGTGGATTGACAAAAATTCCTAAGACTGAGGAGGAGCACTAGGGAATTTTCTGGGTGGTGATGTGCTGTACATTGATAGGGGCTTGGATAACAGTGACCCATTAGATGGCTGGATGGTGGATGCATTTTTCAAAACTCCTCAGATGGTATTCTTAAAACTGATGGTTTCAGGACTTCCCTTGTGGGTCCAGTGGTTAAGATTCCATGCTTCCAAGGCAGGGGCCGAGAGTTCAATCGCTGGTCGGGGAACCAAGATCCCAGTGGCACTCAGAGTGAAAAAAAAAAAAAAAAAAATTGAGGATGATTTCACTATAGGTGAATTAATCCTCCTTCCACAGATAAAAAATTAACTGTAAGAAATATTGAAGTCTAGTGTGTGACCTGCATGCTAAGTGTTTAGGAGTGAAGTATACTAGTGTTTTCCACTTGCTTTGCTATGCATTAAAAGTACGATATTGAGGATAGATGGAAGAATGGATGGACATGTAATGAAGAAAATTTAGCATAGTGTTCGTTGTAGAATGTAACTGATGGATATTTGGATGTTTATGGCACAGTTTTTTTTTTCAACATTTTTGTATGTTTGGAATCTTTCATAAAACACCAGGAGAGAAAATACATTCATGGCTAGCAAAAATAGACTCAGAATCATTTGAATTCAGGTAAACATAAAGAAAAATTGTTATGGGATACTCTTACCCACCAACCAGAATAGCTGAAGTTAAAATGACTGAAAACAGCAAGTAAAGAGAGGAAGCCAGGCCAACGGGAACTCACACACACAAATGTAAAACCATCCTGGAGGCAGCTTGGCAGTTTCTTATAAAATGATACAACGCACCTATGCGCCAGCAATTTAGCTCCTGATATTCACCCGAGAAATGCAAACAAGTACACAAGAAGGCTTATCTAGGGGTGTTTATAGCAACTTGACTTGTATTTGCCCAACCTGGAAGTAGCCTAGATGTCCATTAATAGATGAATGGTGAAGCAGCTAGGGTCTGTCTACAGAGTGAAGTGGACTGTTACTCAGCAATAATGAGTAACGAACCAATATGTACACCACCATTGTGGTGTTGGAGAAGGCTCTTGAGGGTCTCCCTTGCACAGCAAGGGGATCAAACCAGTCAGTCCTAAAGGAAACCATTCCTGAATGTTCCTTAGAAGGACTGATGCTGAAGCTGAAGTGCCATTCCTTTGGCCACCTTAGGTAAAGAGCCGACTCATTAGAAAAGACCCTGATGCTGGGAAAGATGAAAGGCAAAAGGAAAAAGGGGCGGCAGAGGATGGGACGACTGGATGACATCACTGACTCAATGGATACAAATTTGAGCAAACTCTGGGAGACAGTAAAGGACAAGGGAGCCTGGTGTGCTGTAGTCCATGGGGTCACAGAGAGTCGGACAAGACAGCAACTGAACAAAAGTAAGTACCAACGTGGATGGATGTTAAAACACCCTAATAACAAGAGACGCTTAAAATACAAGGGAGTGCATGCTTCATGAATCCATTGATAGGAAACTCCAGAACAGTCAAACCGAATCTGTGGGCACAGATATTAAAACAGTGGTTGCCCGGCAGGCGTTACCAACCAGAATAGCTGAAGTTAAAATGACTGAAAACAGCAAGTAAAGAGAGGAAGCCAGACCAACGGGAACTCACACACACAAATGTAAAACCATCCTGGAGGCAGCTTGGCAGTTTCTTATAAAATGATACAACGCACCTATGCGCCAGCAATTTAGCTCCTGATATTCACCCGAGAAATGCAAACAAGTACACAAGAAGGCTTATCTAGGGGTGTTTATAGCAACTTGACTTGTATTTGCCCAACCTGGAAGTAGCCTAGATGTCCATTAATAGATGAATGGTGAAGCAGCTAGGGTCTGTCTACAGAGTGAAGTGGACTGTTACTCAGCAATAATGAGTAACGAACCAATATGTACACCACCATTGTGGTGTTGGAGAAGGCTCTTGAGGGTCTCCCTTGCACAGCAAGGGGATCAAACCAGTCAGTCCTAAAGGAAACCATTCCTGAATGTTCCTTAGAAGGACTGATGCTGAAGCTGAAGTGCCATTCCTTTGGCCACCTTAGGTAAAGAGCCGACTCATTAGAAAAGACCCTGATGCTGGGAAAGATGAAAGGCAAAAGGAAAAAGGGGCGGCAGAGGATGGGACGACTGGATGACATCACTGACTCAATGGATACAAATTTGAGCAAACTCTGGGAGACAGTAAAGGACAAGGGAGCCTGGTGTGCTGTAGTCCATGGGGTCACAGAGAGTCGGACAAGACAGCAACTGAACAAAAGTAAGTACCAACGTGGATGGATGTTAAAACACCCTAATAACAAGAGACGCTTAAAATACAAGGGAGTGCATGCTTCATGAATCCATTGATAGGAAACTCCAGAACAGTCAAACCGAATCTGTGGGCACAGATATTAAAACAGTGGTTGCCCGGCAGGCGTGGGGAGAGACTGACTGGCAGATGGCACCAGGGAACTTTCTGGAGTGATGGATATGCTCCACATCTCGATTTAGAGGGTGGTGACATGAGCACACACATTTGTCAAAACACACCAAGTACGCACTTAAATTCTGCTCGATTCACTGTATGTAAATTAGATCCTAACTTTTTTTTTTTTTTAATAGAGCCACTCTGGGAAGAACAGAGTGTATAATTTATATACACAAATTATATACCTCCATGTGAGGAAATATTATGAAGTGGTTAGTTTGTTTTCAAATAACCTTTGTAACAGTGTGATAAAATGTGTATCGTATTAAGTCAACTTTATGGAGAATGCAGAAGCGTTATTCAGTGTAATCTGAAGTTGGAAAAAAAATAGTTCCTTGAGTCTAAGACACTATTGATTTTAAGACTACACAGGGACTGGCATAATAACTTTTCCTCTTCAGCACCACGGCCAGGCTTGAGTCTAAGTCCCCTTCTCTCTTTTCCCTGGGACTCTGCTGAGTCTCAAGCCCTTGTAGAGACCACCTTGGACCCTAGCCCCCTCCCTCGTATGCGGTACACAGGGGTTGTTGTTCTCGTCCCCCCAGCAAGGAGGAGGACTCCACAGGGGCCAGTGTGTCCTCTGTCTCGCTCACCCTTGCATCTTCAGCTTCTAGCACCATCTCTGGCAGACAGCAGGCACACACCAGTGTGACACCTGGTCCTTTGCTCATTCAGATTCCAAAGGTTCTTCTAAACCCTTCCGGGCAGCCAGTGTGCAGAGGGCGGAGCCCTAAGGCTCCTGTAGAGTTGAGAATAGCAGAGACTGCTCTGCTTTTCCTGTTTTGTTATTTCATAGCTCTGCGGAGTTTTCATCCTTTTAGTGAATTAAGTGGAATTGGTTTATTGAGGCATCTCAACTCATGGGGAATAGAAATAGGAACAATTTTATTTCTTCCAAACTCCAGTCCAGAGGGATCTATCAAACTCTTTCCCACGAGGTGTGAGGTTCCTGAATGATATCTTGGCCACATTCCAAGGTTTTCTTGTCATTTTTGTCTGTGGAACGGGCGCTTGTTAAAACTGAGCCATCTGCCTGTGTGTGTGCGTCTGTCGTTCTGTCGTGTCCAGCTTTTGCGATCTCATGGACTGTAGCCCCCCAGACTCCTCTGTCAGTGGGATTCTCCAGGCAAGAATGCTGGACTGGGTTGCCATTTCCTCCTCTATCGGATCGTCCCAACCTAGGAATCGAACCTGCATCTCCTGCGACTCCCTCAGTTCAGGCGGATTCTTCACCACTAACCCCATCTGGGAAGTACTTCTGGGGAGTATTCAGCTCAAATACAATTCCGGGTGTGTCCCGTCCCCTCTCCCCAGGGTCAGCCAGAGCTCTCTGTGACCCCAGAGGCTTCGGAGGGACTAAGTGGGTCTCTTGGCTTCACTCTTCGCCTCCCCAGGCCACACTCACCTCTGTGCTGGGCCGCTCAGGCGAGGAGGACTCAGGGCTCCCAGGGACACTGAGGCCTCTCCGTGGCCCCCACTCGGTGCTGAGCGGCCGGGGGGCTCACCCCTCCTCTGACCACCCGTCCTGCTCCCCGCCCCCACCCGCACTGCTGGGCGACCACCACCCAGTCATGCTCTGGGCCTCAGGCTGCAGCCTGGTGGGCCCCACTCTGGGGGGCCCTGGCAGCACTCCTCCAAACTGCGGCTGGGAGCCTCTGTCCTGGAGGCCTGCCCCCCTCACCGAGTGTTTTCCAAGGTCATCTTGACCATCAGCAAGGATCCAAGGGTTGAAGGAGGGAGAACACAGACCAGCCCTCCTGCCGGCATTTCTGCATGTCACTGAGCCCCCGCTGGGCTGGAGAGGAGGCTGGGGAGCATGGTCTGGCTTTTTGCCCAGTGAGTGATTGAGTCAAAGTCGCTCAGTCGTGTCCGACACTTTACTGTCCATGGAATTCTCCAGGCCAGAATGCTGGAGTGGGGAGCCTCTCTCTTCTCCAGGGGATCTTCCCAACCCAGGGATCAAACCCAGATCTCCAGCATTACAGGCGGATCCTTCACCAGCTGAGCCACCAGGGAAGAAAAGAAAACTTGGCAACGAAGCCGCCAGCCCACCAGCGCTCTGTGTTCAGGGCTGGTAGGGTGACCCAGCGAGGCTGTCCACACAGGTATGGGGCTGAGGGCTTGTCAGCCGCTCTCCAAGTTCAGAACACCGGCTTTCCCTCTCATGTGTGGTCTTGGCTCCACCAGGGAGAGCCCAGCTCGACGCCCCTGGGCAGTGCATGCCTAGAGGTGACCGTCATGTTTCTTGACAGCAAGAGGCTTCAGCGGAGGCCGGGAGCCTGAGGCGGCAGCTGGAAACTCACCAGCTGAGGCCTCCGGTCTTTGAGACCGCTCAGATAAGATCTGAGAGAGTCGGCAGTCTCTCTGCTGGTTTAAATGTGCTGCTTGAATCTGGCTTTTTGCCCAGTGAGTGATTGAGTCAAAGTCGCTCAGTCGTGTCCGACACTTTACTGTCCATGGAATTCTCCAGGCCAGAATGCTGGAGTGGGGAGCCTCTCTCTTCTCCAGGGGATCTTCCCAACCCAGGGATCAAACCCAGATCTCCAGCATTACAGGCGGATCCTTCACCAGCTGAGCCACCAGGGAAGAAAAGAAAACTTGGCAACGAAGCCGCCAGCCCACCAGCGCTCTGTGTTCAGGGCTGGTAGGGTGACCCAGCGAGGCTGTCCACACAGGTATGGGGCTGAGGGCTTGTCAGCCGCTCTCCAAGTTCAGAACACCGGCTTTCCCTCTCATGTGTGGTCTTGGCTCCACCAGGGAGAGCCCAGCTCGACGCCCCTGGGCAGTGCATGCCTAGAGGTGACCGTCATGTTTCTTGACAGCAAGAGGCTTCAGCGGAGGCCGGGAGCCTGAGGCGGCAGCTGGAAACTCACCAGCTGAGGCCTCCGGTCTTTGAGACCGCTCAGATAAGATCTGAGAGAGTCGGCAGTCTCTCTGCTGGTTTAAATGTGCTGCTTGAAGTGAGACCGACAGGTTTCTGGGGACACAATACCATTTGGGGGGGCTTCCCTGGTGGCTTAGAGGTTAAAGCGTCTGCTTGCAATGTGGGAGACCTGGGTTCGATCCCTGGGTCAGGAAGATCCCCTGGAGAAGGAAATAGCAACCCACTCCAGTATTCTTGCCTGGAGAATCCCATGGATGGAGGAGCCTGGTGGGCTACAGTCCACGGGGTAGCAAAGAGTCGGATATGACTGAGCGACTTCACTTTCACTTTCAATACCATTTGGAATCCAAAACACTTCCCAGCTACCACTAGAGGTTCCGGAACCCAGGGAAGGTCCACAGAAAGAGGCAGGCCGGCCCTTGTAAACCTCTCAGGACCAGCCATCCGGGGCCAGCCAGCGCTCCAGATACTTCCGAACAGATGCTTCAGCACACAGCAGGCTAGCCACTTGGGCATAGATTGTTATTCCAACCCCAAACCAGCCACCAGTCAGAGAGGAATGTTGGTTGAAATGCCCCAGGCAGGGCCTTCATGGGCAGAAAGAGCAGAGGCCACCCACCCCCCCAGGGCGCTGGCCTGTATGGGACTGGGCAGCCCTGCGCCTGTCTTGGAGGTGGAGCAAAATTTAGAAATCATTTTTATGTTCATGTGGCGATAACAGCCAAGAAAACCAGAAGGGGCAGATCCCCCATTAGAGGGGAGCACAAAGTATAACCCAAAATCATTTTTAGGTTTTACCTAATTCTGGCTGGGCTGGATACCCCACTGCTGCGTGGACGCTTCTCCTCTAGTCGTGGCCTGGGAGGGCTCCTCTGCAACACAGCGCCCAGGCTTGTCTCGCCGGAGTGGCTCCAGTTACTGCAGAACACGAGCCCCAGGGCTCCAGGGTGCACGGGCTCCAGGGTGCACGGGCTCCAGGGTGCACGGGCTCCCTGGCTGAGACTCCCAGGCTCAAAGCGCAGGCTCAGCGGTGGCGCACGGACTTTAGCTGCCCCGCGGCAGGGGCTCTTCCCAGGCCACGTGGCCAATGCGTGTCTCCTGCACTGGCAGGTGGACTCTTTACCACTGAGCCACCTGGGAAGCCCCGAAATGTTTTTAAAAGGAGGTTCTGCGGGGAGAAAATGGATCATCAGATATTGGGAAAGTTGGCCCTCTGATAGGTAAGATTTTCAGATGGGATGAAGAAACACATGCGTGAAGGAGAGAATGAAGTTAAAATAGATGAGAATAGATGAGCTCAGGTTATTGGTTTAAACACTTGAGAAGTCAGATCTTCACCTCACACTACAAACCAAACGAACTCCAGAAATGTCTTCATTAATTTTAGAGGGAAACAAAGACCTTAAGTTTAAAGCAGTGAAGGAAACCACAAAGAAGAGATGGAGGTGTTTGCAGACAAACTGTTCTGTCTCTTCTTGGACCACAGGGTCTCAAAGTGGGCAGGACCTCTTCCAGGCCTGGGAAGTATTCCTGTTTTCATGTTACCAAAATATCTGGGCCTTTTCCACTCCTGCTGTCTCCTGAGTGCACAGTGGAATCTTCCAGAGACTACATGATAGGTGGTCTTGCAAAAGATGAAGACCAGGGGCAGGTCTGAGGCCCGAGCTGTCTGTTATTAAGACAGACGTGAAAGAAACTTGAAAACCAGGAAAGAATTTAGTGAAAATTTCCCCACCTCCCCCACCTTTTTTTTTTTAAAGAAAACAGTTTTCTTTAAAATATGCTGTTTATGTGGTCAGGTAATGAGTTTATCTTCTAAACAGCATTTAGAAACATTCTCCATCTTAATTTGCGATATGGTATACTGATAAACAAAACCTACATTAGAAGCTCTCTGGGGTCCTAAAGGATTTTGAATGGTGTGAAGGGATTCTGGGCCAAAAGGCCTGTGAGCAGTCCTGGGTCTGAAGTGCTTCGGTGGGGTCCCAGCACCCAGCACATCCATCCATGTAACAGTCCCACACACACGTACGGCATACCTACCGTGTGTCCTGCCACAGGTACAGGTGCGGTGACACAGCCAAGACCAAAAGGGACAAATGTAAGCGCCTGCAGTGTGTGAGTCTGGTGGGCACAGGGCCCAGTGAGGGGACAGACTGGCTATGTGCCAGGTTAAAATCAGTAATAAAAAGCTGGAAACACGTGCAGTGAGTACGACACACAACGGGTTAATATCTTTAATATGCAACGAGCTTATACAAACTCATCAAACGCCAGTAGGTAAGAGCAGACGACACGACAACGCACAAAAGAAATGCCACTGCTTAACGTGAAAGATGTTCTCGTTTGCCGCAAATTTAAGAAAAAAGAAACACAAACTAAAATACGCTATTTTTCCGTGACCAGATTAGCAAATATTTAACCAGGTGAGAGACACTCAGTGCTGGCAAGATGGTAGACGGGCGCATTCATCCTTGCCGGTGGCCCTGTAAATGGACACAAACATTCCTGGAAACCGTTTGTCAACATGTAATCAGAGCCTCGAAGGTTCTTATATTCTTTAATTCCATCATCCCACCTCTGAGGACCTATCCTAAGGAAATAACTTGTATCAGGGAAAGCTTTGCGCACAAAGATAGTCATCGATTTCCAATGGTGAAAAACCAGTAAGAGCACTGGTGATCAGCCATCGGCGCTGCCTGACGGCGGAAGACGCAGCCATTCCAAAATGAGCTGAGAAGGCTGCCCGTGACGTAAGCGAGAACAGTGCACTGCACAGTGTTACAGAAGGTGGCCTCCCAACGTTAAAACAAAAAGCAGAGGAACCATGACTGGGGTGAGGGGAGACCGGAAGAAACACCAAAACATTAAAATTGTACATCTTTCTCCTCTATTTTCCAAAATTTCTATAATGTGTAGGTTGACTTTGATAATGAAACCAACTAGTACGTGGTTACTTATGAAAAGGAGTTAGTGGTGCTGCAGCGAGGGGCCAGCAGTAAGTACCCCACCCTCATCTACTGCACAGGGGCCCCACGACTACACCAGCGTCATCAGCTCTGTCCACCCGAGGTGGGTGATGGATGTTCCTAAACCTCTCCCCACACAGCCAAGCTTCCGCTGCCTTCTCCGGAGTCCAGCTGTGTCTTCATCTCTAAGCCCCTAACCTAAGGCTTCTCAAGCAAGGAGGCCCAGGCTTCCCGCTCTGGCTGCAAGACGGACGGGACCTCTGCTAAGCTCTCTTCCTGCCCAAACCCCAGCCCCGGAGGCTGGCTGGGGCATGTGTGCTCCTACACTCACGGGGCTGCTCCCTTAAAGTAATCTAAGCACCTGCCCAGCTCTCCCCACACCTGTTCATTCTCCTAAAGGCCAGAATCACGGTCCAGCAGGCAGTTCTGTCCCTCTTGACAACAGCAGCTTGCACATCAGAAGTCTTACCTGCACTTCACACGGCACTTTTGGGCTCTGTGTCACAACTCACTCATTACATACTCACCTGAGACCAGGGACACGGGTCTTGGTTTTTCCCCAGAAGTCACCAAAATGCTCTGGGACATTAAGTTAGTCCCAAGGTCGCACAACACAGCAGGCCAGAGGTCACCCTTCCTAACTCGGATCTCAAATGGTGCCCTGCTACACTATGAAATCTTCCTTACCAGGTGGGGCAACGTGGAGACCAAGGAACAGTCACAAGGTAGTCCTAGTACCGTGAACACCATGAAAACATAAAACCTTCCCTCACATGCACGGTTAACACTACTAACTGCCTGGCCCTTTTATAAATCAACACTGTTCTCTTAAATTTAGAGAAAGTATAACCCCCACATATGTACAGAGCAGCTTTCCTCCGCCACTGCCTTCTCCAACGTGAGCCTCTCAGCCACGTGTTCTTGCTCTGGGCTGCACGGAGTGTGGGTGTCCTCTCCAGCTGGGGACGAGGGTGTCTTCCACTAGAGCCACTGGGGGCTCCTACCGTGGGGCTTCTTCCAAATCCAACCCCAAGCCTCACATCCACTCCGGTTTCCGAGGTCGCAGGAGGCAATCAAGAAGGCCATGGACGTCCAACAGCACCAGTCCCCAACCTGTAACCATGAGCACCAACGGCTTGCCACATCACCAAGCCAAGCGAAGCCAGGGCAGCAGCCAGGGCTGGGCACAAGGACCCACATGCAGAGGGCGGGCCTCAGCCTAGCGAGGTGCAGCGGCTGCAACAAGGCGTGGATGCAAACATGGTGGGACTTCTGAGTGCCACCTGGGCAGACCCCAAGGTTGGCAAACAGTTCTTGCCCTGCTCCCGGGCTGGGTCTCCTGCCTTGGCTGGGCCGGGCCACGTGGAAACCTTCAAGGTGCCAGCTAGCCCTGCAGGGCCCCTCCCCTGTGGGAGCCACCGTACCCCTTTAGCTGTGGGCACCTCTACTTGGCAGGCAGGCAGAAGAGAGCAAGAAGTGCAAGTGGCCTGTGCACCCCCCTCACCTGAGAGCCCACGTCCCCCCAAAGAGTGGCCCCGTGTCTCCCCCACTTCACGCTTAATGAGCACCATGGTCCTGCCTGAGCAGTCTGGCTGGAATCGGGGGGTCTGAAGCCTACGTTCAGGCAGTGGCTCTGCAGGGCAATGGGGCTAACAGAGCTTACGATGAGGGGTGGCAGTGGTCCGTGAACTCCAGCAGCCACAGAACTACCTTGACCTTGCAGGCAGTTGACTTTCAGGAACACAGTCACTCTCCCCAGCATCATCGAATTGCTCAGGAGGGCGTGGGTCCTAGGAGGCAACCTCTGGAGGTCCCAAGATGCAGGCTTGTAGCGGGGAGCAGCGTTATCCTGCACTCAGGCCAGGACCGATAAACCCAGGCAAGGATGGCCCGTTTCCCCGCTGCCTGGGGTCAGGGCATCATTGGTATCGAGTAAGGCAGGAGCAACCCAGGTCAAAGGGCCTGGCCAACCCTCGTTGAGAAAGCGACCCTGGGCGTCCCCGGGAGAAAGCACAAGGCCACCCACCACTCGGAGGCACGGCTCTGACTCTCGGAATCAGGACCCGAGCGCCAGCCCGGCACTCTCACCACCTCAGGACCTAGGCAGCCCGCTCTTTTCCTTTGCAAATGCCAGCACCGCCCCGCCTGGGGTCAGAGAGGCAGACACCCCCTCGCCTTAAGGGCTCCATGAGGTGTCCAGGGGAGCTGGGGCTCCCAGCCCTGAGTCCAGGTTTTCTGGGACAGAGGCTAGACGTCTGATGGACAGCCCAGGCCTGGGGAGGGCATGCTACCGAGGCTTTGGAGACCTAGAGACCATGTGTGTGGCTCCAGGAGCTGAGCCGAAGGCCGCATGCCCCTGCGTGGAGAAGGGAACAGGTCTCAAGCCAGACAGACCCACCTCCACGTGGGGGGGCAGAGAGAAGAGGGGGCTACACGACACCACTGACTCCCATGGGGGACCAGGGCAGCAGAGTAGGCCTCTCAAGTCCAGCCCTCAGCTTGCCAGGGGAACTCAGGCACAGATGGACACGTATGTGGAACTGCCCAGTGACTCCAGTCACACTGACCTTCTGAGCAGGCGAGTTCCAGATTCCCCCCAACCCTGGTGCTATCAAAACACTGGCAGCTAAAGCCAGGCACTGATGGGGGGGGGGGGGGTGGCCTCTGGGGGCAATCCCCTAAGGCTGCACTATCCGTCTTCTCAGGGGCAGCAGTGGGGCACAGTGACTGCCTACTCCTGTGCAGAGTGAAGCTGGCCCCCCGAGAAGCCTGGAAATGCACTCCCAGCCGTGATCACTCAGACACTGACAGCAGAGATGAGGCCCCCACCTGCTACGCTGGGCCCTGGCGGGGCTGGCAGGACTCCAGACTCCCCTCTCCAGGTCAAGCCACCTGCCTGGCCAAAGAGGCTTCTTTTTGGCACCAGCAAGCTCATCACTGAGAACAGGGCGATCAGGTGGGGAACTGCCCCAGGGCCTGCAGAGGGTGGGGGAGCTGCATATGTGAACCCGGTCAGGCTGGGCACAATGTCAGCCCAGATGGTCCCCAGCGTATTGTGGGTGAGACTGAGCAAGCAGCAGAGCTGAGGCCACTAGAAGAGCTGGAGCTGCAAGCAAGAGAGAGGAAGCGTGCGGTGGAGGTCCCAGGCGGGCACGGGGTGCCAGGGAGCAGGGCGGGCCACAGGGCGCCCCCGAGTGACGATGGGAGATGTCCTCATGGAGCAGGTCTGCAGAGGCAGGGAGGGGCGTCTTCAAACAAGGCGATGCTGTGGTATGGACATTTCTTCTACGCAGCAAAGTGGGTATGCTACCTGGATGGCTGCAGATGCGACCAAGATGACGGCCGATTCCTAAAGGTTCCGAGCTCGGGTGGGCAGGGCCGGGGTTGGACTGGTCCCACTGGAGGCTGGGTGCACCGGGCAGGGCGCTGTGCCGGTGGCGGCCAGCTGGCGGCAGAGGGTCTGCCGTTCCCGCATGGCTCGATTGGAGGCCGAAGTTTTTCTGATCTGCGCGCGCCGGGCGTGCCGCAGCGGAGACTTGTAGGTTCTCCGCAACTCGGCCAGGAATCCCTGATAGTTGTTTCGTAGGGGGCTGTCGGGTTGCATGTGGGGGATCGCCCACTTCTCGGCCTCCCCGGTGAGCCGGGACACCAGGAACGCCACTCGTTCGGCTCCCCGGGGAAGCGGGAGGCCTGGAAGATCATGAATCGGTCCATCTGCATCAGGAAGCCCGCCAGCTGGCCGGGGTCTCCGGAAAAGGGCTCGGGCAGCGAGGTCGGAGGCGTGGTCATCGGCCGGGTCCCATTGGAAGTAATGGCCGAGATAGGTGGGGTGATCTGCAGCGCCCCGGGAATCCGAGCCCGGGTACGCAACAGGGTCAGCTCCGCCATCACACTCTCCAGCATGTTGGTGAGGTTGGCCTTCTCTGCGCGAAGGGTTGAGGCCTCGCGCCTGAGCGCCGAGTTGGTGAGGCGCAGCGAGGTCAGGGTGTCGATGACGTCGTCCATGGGGGCGCTAGTAGAAGCTGCTGAGGCTGGGGTTTCAGCTTTTGAGGTCTGGGGTTGGACCATGTTGGCCAGAGGTCAGTCAAAGGCTGAGACTGACGAAAGTGGAGAAGGTGGTGGTGACGGGGGGTTCGGGTTGGGTTTGAGTAACCCAGAACCTGAGCACCTGTGATGCTAAAACTGGGTAGACCCAGAGGCAGTCGGGTTAAGGGTCGGGGTTCAAGACTCAAGCATGGCCGAGAAGACCCCACAAGAGGGCAGGGCAGACAGACCCAGAGATGCGCACAGCCCCGGGCCAGGCGGGGGGTGCAGGCCCTCGTGGATCCCGAGCTCCGGATGTCGCTCCCGAATCGCCGCGCTCACAAGGCCACAGTGGGCTGCAGGGCCCTGAAGGATGAAAATACGGTTTTAAAGGAAAAAAGGTTTCGACTGCAAAAAGGGGGTTCGAAGGGAGGGAGGCGGCGTGAGAGGGGCAAAGGGCGGGCGGCGAGGCGAGCGCCCCCCAGCCAGAGGACCGGCGGCCACATGGGGCAGAACAAAGGGAAGACGCTCTCGCGGCGGCCGTGCCGGGGGGCCGAGGGCGGGCGCCTACCTGGGTCTCCGCGGCTTCCTCCGCGGCTCCGTCTGCCCGGGCCGGCCGCCACCAAGATGGCCCAATCCCCGGGATGCGGGCTGGCCGATGAGTCACGCGGCAGCGGCCCGCCGGAACTGCTTCCCGGTCAGGTCAGGTCGAGGCGGCGGCGGGAGGCCGGCGCGGGCAGCTGCTGGCGGGAGCGCGAGCCAGGCTGGGACCGAGGCCCCGGTCGTGGCCCAGGGCGGGTCGCGGCGCGGGTGGGGAGCGGGAACCGCGGAGGTGTGGGCGGCAGGCTGGCCTAGCGCGGTCCCCCCTGGTTGCCATGGAGACCACCAGCTCCCGCGCGGCCGATGTCCCGCCCCGGAAGTGACGCGAGGCCCCGTGCCTTTCCTCAGCAGCCAATCAGTGATGAGTGTTGCTATGACGTTTTGTAATTAGAAGCGGTGTCTTCCTTTCTTTGAAATTCTGCCTAAGACCTCTAGTAAAGCTGTGTGCATAGGTTGTATTTATTCTTTTAAATGAAGCTTGCTTTTCATATATATATTCTTTTAATTCAGCCGAGAGTTTTGATGAATTTATTGTTCCTAACGTGTAGCCAGGTAAAAAGTAAATGATATACACCAATGAAGTACATTGTCCTGTTGATTTTTATATTTAAAAAGTGGCTGCTATTTTTGGAGTGATGAAAGCGCACTGTTGGACAAATTTGTATTTGCCCTTCATTTTGTACTAACTTCAAGCAAATTCAGTGTAGTATAGATCCGTTGTAGAAAATTTTGATATCAAAGAAGTCTTTTGAAAAAGTTTATATCTCTCTGAGTCCTTCCACCTGAGAGAAAAAATAGTAATATTTCTGTAGTTCCATCGAATCATTTTCTAAGATGTAATATATTATAAAATATTAGTAATTATTGTGTCTCTTGAACTGTTTTGTGACTTTAATAGCACACTGAATTTTGAACACTTTTCATTACAAAGCATAGTTTTCAACTACTGCCTATGTTCCAATGAAACCACCTACCCAGTTTATTTAATACACCTCTTTCTGAGAGTTCTCTCTTATTTTCCATGTGGAAGTTTTATAAACCACGCTTGTATGTGAACTCTAGCCATTTTCTCTGCCAGCTTCACCAGGGTATTGTCAAGGAAAGAGTACTGAGCCAAAGTGGATGAGCTATTTGACCCACTTCACTGGATGCCTTTGGGGCTTCCCACGTGGCACTAGTGGTAAAGAACACGCCTGCCAATGCAGGAGACATAAGAGATGCGGATTCCATCTGTTGAGTCAGGAAGATCCCCTGGAGGAGTGCATGGCAGTATTCTTACCTGGCAGTATGGACAGAGGAGCCTGACAGGTTACAGTCAATGGGGTCAAAAAGAGTCAGAGACGACTGAAGCAACTTGGCACACATGGCGTATGCTTTTCCTACTTGACCTTACTGTTGTTCAGTCACTCAGTTGTGTCCCACTCTTTTCGACCCCATGGACAACAGCATGCTAGACTTCCCTGTCCTTCACCACCTCCTGGAATTTGCTCAAGCTTATGTCCATTGAGTCAGTGAAGCCATCCAACCATCTCATCCTCCGTCGTCCCCGTCTCCTCCTGCCTTCAATCTTTCCCAGCATCAGAGTCTTTTCCAATGAGTCAGCTCTTCCCATCAGTATTGCCGAAGTATTGGAGCTTCAGCTTCAGTGTCAGTCCTTCCAATGAATATTCAGGACTGATTTCCTTTAGAATTGATTGGCTTGATCTCCTTGCAGTCTAAGGGACTCTCAAGAGTCTTTTCCAACACCACAATTCAAAAGCATCATTTCTTTGGTCCTCAGCCTTTTTTATGGCCCAACTCTCAGATCCATACATGACTACTGGAAAAATCATAGCTTTGACTAGAGGGACTTCTGTTGGCAAAGTGATGTCTCTGCTTTTTAATATCCTGACTAGGTTTGTCAGGGCTTTTCTTCCAAGAAGCAAGTGTCTTTTAATTTCATGGCTGGAGTCACCATCTGCAGTGATTTTGGAGCTCAAGAAAATAAAGTCTGTCACTGTTTCCATTGTTTCCCCATCTATTTGCCGTGAAGTAATGGGACCAGATGCCTTGGTCTTAGTGTTTTGAATCTGGAGTACTGAGCCGATTCTAAATGGTCAGTTCAAGGCTGGAGCATGGATGGAGAGAAAAGACACCCACCATGCCAGCCTTTCGAAGACACCGTCCTCAAGGAGGCTAAAAACTGGCAGCCACTTGCACGCTTTGGCAGACCTGGGGCAAAGTCAGCTTCACTCATATCTTTACAGTTTATGCTTCTATAAAATGGGAATTGGGACATGATGGTATCCATATTCAGTATTTCATTTTGTACTAACTTCAAGCAAATTCAGTGTAGTATAGATCCGTTGTAGAAAATTTTGATATCAAAGAAGTCTTTTGAAAAAGTTTATATCTCTCTGAGTCCTTCCACCTGAGAGAAAAAATAGTAATATTTCTGTAGTTCCATCGAATCATTTTCTAAGATGTAATATATTATAAAATATTAGTAATTATTGTGTCTCTTGAACTGTTTTGTGACTTTAATAGCACACTGAATTTTGAACACTTTTCATTACAAAGCATAGTTTTCAACTACTGCCTATGTTCCAATGAAACCACCTACCCAGTTTATTTAATACACCTCTTTCTGAGAGTTCTCTCTTATTTTCCATGTGGAAGTTTTATAAACCACGCTTGTATGTGAACTCTAGCCATTTTCTCTGCCAGCTTCACCAGGGTAATTGTCAAGGAAAGAGTACTGAGCCAAAGTGGATGAGCTATTTGACCCACTTCACTGGATGCCTTTGGGGCTTCCCACGTGGCACTAGTGGTAAAGAACACGCCTGCCAATGCAGGAGACATAAGAGATGCGGATTCCATCTGTTGAGTCAGGAAGATCCCCTGGAGGAGTGCATGGCAGTATTCTTACCTGGCAGTATGGACAGAGGAGCCTGACAGGTTACAGTCAATGGGGTCAAAAAGAGTCAGAGACGACTGAAGCAACTTGGCACACATGGCGTATGCTTTTCCTACTTGACCTTACTGTTGTTCAGTCACTCAGTTGTGTCCCACTCTTTTCGACCCCATGGACAACAGCATGCTAGACTTCCCTGTCCTTCACCACCTCCTGGAATTTGCTCAAGCTTATGTCCATTGAGTCAGTGAAGCCATCCAACCATCTCATCCTCCGTCGTCCCCGTCTCCTCCTGCCTTCAATCTTTCCCAGCATCAGAGTCTTTTCCAATGAGTCAGCTCTTCCCATCAGTATTGCCGAAGTATTGGAGCTTCAGCTTCAGTGTCAGTCCTTCCAATGAATATTCAGGACTGATTTCCTTTAGAATTGATTGGCTTGATCTCCTTGCAGTCTAAGGGACTCTCAAGAGTCTTTTCCAACACCACAATTCAAAAGCATCATTTCTTTGGTCCTCAGCCTTTTTTATGGCCCAACTCTCAGATCCATACATGACTACTGGAAAAATCATAGCTTTGACTAGAGGGACTTCTGTTGGCAAAGTGATGTCTCTGCTTTTTAATATCCTGACTAGGTTTGTCAGGGCTTTTCTTCCAAGAAGCAAGTGTCTTTTAATTTCATGGCTGGAGTCACCATCTGCAGTGATTTTGGAGCTCAAGAAAATAAAGTCTGTCACTGTTTCCATTGTTTCCCCATCTATTTGCCGTGAAGTAATGGGACCAGATGCCTTGGTCTTAGTGTTTTGAATCTGGAGTACTGAGCCGATTCTAAATGGTCAGTTCAAGGCTGGAGCATGGATGGAGAGAAAAGACACCCACCATGCCAGCCTTTCGAAGACACCGTCCTCAAGGAGGCTAAAAACTGGCAGCCACTTGCACGCTTTGGCAGACCTGGGGCAAAGTCAGCTTCACTCATATCTTTACAGTTTATGCTTCTATAAAATGGGAATTGGGACATGATGGTATCCATATTCAGTAAGGATCGTCTAGCTGTGCCCACAACTGTGTACCCCAGGGTGACAAAAGGTGCATTTTTGTGACCAGCTGAAAGTGTCTAGGACATAAAGGGAGAAAGAAAGGACATAGTGTTTCCTTAAACTGCTTCTGTGAGCTCTCCCACATCACGTGGAGGCAGGAGCTGTGCTCATCCTGACTGAGGTCAGTGATTTCAAAGGCAGAAATTATCCTGTGCTCCTTTACCACCCCGTACTTTTTCCAAACACACAGAGGAATCCACTCCTGTGAGTGGATTCACCCCAGCAGTTTTTCTGCCCTCAGTGCTTGGGTTGCGCCTCCTCAGGTAACAGGATACTATGCATGTGAGTGAGGTGTCTGCTCTATTTCCAGGTGTGGCTGACACCATCCATCTTAAATTCTCAGGTGTATTGAAAATAAGGTGCACCCTGATTTGAGAAATGACCAAACATGAACTCTAAGGAATATATCATTAATTTGTATTCCATGTATTTAAAATAGGACAAAAGTGGCATTGCATAAATAGAGCCAAATAAAATGAAAATAAATATTAAAATAAGACAAACAAGCAGAGCATTTGACTTCAGATCCAGATAATACTATGATTCATGCTCTGAGATGCTGCTCTCTATCACAAACACAGAATGACAATAAACTATACAATAAAAGTATTGAGAGGATCTAGATGGCCTCAAAACCCATCTAAACTCCACCATAGCCCAGAAACACAAACTGCTGAGAACTGACAAAGCCATGGGCCAGCTGGGCTCTGAATCCCAAGGCATAATGGGGACACAAAGCTGGTAACAGAGCCAATGTTACTATTTGAATCAAGGGGAGAGAGGGATCACCCCTCTGTCAAAGGGGAGTCTGAAATATCTGCTTCAGCCATTTCACGGGGCAACACCTTCTACGAAGTATGGCCCTGGAGCTAGGGAGAACAGCCAATATCATGACTTTCATTGATTGACAAGTAGACCCCAGAGGGGCAGGAATTGTGAACCACCAATATAAAGCACATTTCTGTACTGCAGACCAGATATCATTTGAATGGCCCCAAACTGCTTGACCAGGGAGACATGGGGGTCCTCAGAAGGAAAAGTATTGAGTACACAAAGAGGAAATGAAAATGAAAGATACCCTTTTACCCAAAATTAAGCCTTAAAGTCAAAACTCTGAAGTCCATGAAGACATCTAATGCAAAGAATAATAGCCACCAAGAATCGATAATCATAATATGAACTGACTCCAGAGGAATTTAAAATAATAGAACAGTCTGGGGGAAAAAAAGACTTTAAATGAGCATATTTAGGATCCTCAATGAGAATAACGAAGGAATAACATTTGTGAAAAGAACAGACATTGAGAGGTGGGGAAGGTAGAAATGTAACAAGATGAGGTGGCTATGATAAAGTACCTTTTAAAAATATATAGTTAATTTCCATTTCTGAGAAGATGGAGTTCATTCACTCTTCTTTATTCTTTCAGCAAAGCACAACTGAAAACAGTTTTTTAAAAAAGAAGTCAAACTGTGGAGAGAAAAAGGCAGATTTGCTCTGTTGCTCAAGACCCAAGAAATGACACAATGGTGGACTCTTGAGTATTCTATTGCATCATATATCTCCAATTTACAATTAAAGAAGCTAGCAATCTGGACGTGCCAGACAATGAACAAAAACAAAAAAAGAAAGATCTTCCAAAAAGCCTGCTCTCTCAAGCCAAAGGATGAGGAAACAGACAGCCTGTGAAGATGGAATACTTTAAGACAATAACCACTCTATGCCAGCCAAATGCTCCAGAAAAAACAGTGGACCCACCACCGTTCATGCCAGCAAAGGCTAAGTGAGGGGCCTAGACTTACCTTTGCCAAGCGAAAAGTAGGTTCCTCACTCCACACCCTGGCAGGGATAGTATCAGAATTTGATGGCACACATTAATCTGCACACCCAAGAAGCTCAACAAATTCCAAGTAGGGTACACACGACCACCAAGACGCGTCGTTATCACACTCTTGAACGTTAAAGAGAGAACTTCAAGCGCAGCGAGAGAAGAAAGTGACTCTATATAAGATGTCATCAACAAATGTCGCTTCAGAAATCATGGGAGGCAGAAGGCAATGGGAAGAGAGATTCAAAGTGCTGAAAGAAAAGTTCTATCAGCAAAGAATCTTATACCCAGTGAAACTACCTTTCAAAACTTTAGGGAAATTAAGACATTCTCAGGGAAGTAAAACTGAAGAGAATTCATCACGAGCAGACCTATCCTACAGAAATAATAAAGACAGACCCTTTAGACTAAATCGAAAGGGCATTAGACAGTAACTGGAATTCACATGAAAGATAACAAACCCAAGTAAAGATACCAACATAGGTAAATAAAGAAGACTATGAGTTTATTTTTGTTTGTAATTCTTTTTTTCTCCTGTATTATTTGAAAGACAACTGCATAAAGCAACAATTATAAATAATGTTAATGAGCATACAATATAGCAAAAATGTAATTTGCATAAAATCATGGCATCTGGTCCCATCACTTCATGGGAAATAGATCGGGAAACAGTGTCAGACTTTATTTTGGGGGGCTCCAAAATCACTGCAGATGGTGATTGCAGCCATGAAATTAAAAGACGCTTAAACGGCAACCCACTCCAGTATCCTTGCCTGGAACATCTCATGGACAGAGGAACCTGGTGGATTGCAGTCCATGGGGTCACAAAGAGTCGGGCACAACTAAGCAACTAACACACACACACTCCTTGGAAGGAAAGCTGTGACCAAGTTAGACAGCATATTCAAAAGCAGAGACATTACTTTGCCAACGAAGGTCCGTCTAGTCAAGGCTATGGTTTTTCCTGTGGTCATGTATGGATGTGAGAGTTGGACTGTGAAGAAAGCTGAGTGCTAAAGAATTGATGCTTTTTAACTGTTGTGTTGGAGAAGACTCTTGAGAGTCCTTGGACTGCAAGGAGATCCAACCAGTCCCTTCTAAAGGAGATCAGTTCTGGATGTTCTTTGGAAAGAATGATGCTAAAGCTGAAACTCCAGTACTTTGGCCACCTCATGCAAAGAGTTGACTCATTGGAAAAGACTGTGATGCTGGGAGGGATTGGGGGCAGGAGGAGAAGGAGACGACAGAGGATAAGATGGCTGGATGGCATCACTGACTCAATGGACATGAGTCTGAGTGAACTCTGGGAGTTGGTGATGGACAGGGAGGCCTGGAGTGCTGTGATTCATGGTCACACAGAATTGGACATGACTGAGCAACTGAACTGAACTGAATAGCACAGAGGAGGTCAGGAAGAGAAAGAGCTACTTAGGAGCAACTTTTTCAAAACTATTTAAATTCAACTGGTACTAATTCAAACTAGATTTTGATAGGTTAGGATATTAATTGTAATCCTCAAGGCAAACATTAAGAATTCAAAAAATATGTGAAAGAGAAGACAAGTGAATTAGCATAGTAGAAAATATGTATTTTATATGAAAGAAAGGGACAATGGAGAAATAGAGGAACAAAAAATAGGGCATATAGAAAAAAAACAAAATGACAGGTATAAATCCTGTGTTATCAGTAAGACATTAAATGTAAATGGATTAAGTATTCCAATAAAAGGTCAAGATTGGCAAAGTGGATTGTTTTAAATGACCTAATTTGATATTATCCACAAGAGATACACTTCAGATTCAAGGACACAAACAAGTTGAATAAAAGAGTGAAAACTGATATGACATTCATAGTAACCAAAAGAGAACAGGAATGGTATACAAACATCAGACAACACAAATTTTAAGACAAAAAATTATGACTAGAGAAAAAGGGTATCTGGTAATGATAAAAGGATCTATTCCTTAAGACAACAATTATGAACATATATGCAGCTGACCACAGAGTCTTCAAAAATCAGTATTTATCTATAAAGCTATAGTAATTAAGATTGAATGATCTGGCATAGTTCAAATGAACAGAATTGAAAGATCAGAAAGAACTCCTAACATTTACAGTCAATTTGTTATGTATCAAAGAAGGTGCTAAAACAATTTAATGACCAAAGAATAGTGTTTTGTGAGACTGTGTATTTATAGCAAAGTATGAATTTAGACCTCCTACCTCACAACTTATACAAAAATGAACCCAGATGGATCAAAGACCTAAATGTAAGAGCTAAAACTGTAAAGCTCTTAGAGGAAAACTTGGGAGTTTTCTTTCTGAGCATAGACTGAAAAGTTTCTTAGATACGACACCAAAGTTGAAGTTGACAGAAGGAAAAAAGTAGATAAACTGAACTTTACCAAAGCTTAAAACTTTTGTGTTTCAAAGGACACTAGCAGAAAAGTGAAAAGATGGCCCATAGAAGGGGAGAAAATATTTGCA
Organism: Madoqua kirkii; assembly: GCA_006408675.1. Taxonomy (NCBI): domain Eukaryota; kingdom Metazoa; phylum Chordata; class Mammalia; order Artiodactyla; family Bovidae; genus Madoqua; species Madoqua kirkii. The sequence continues at coordinate 52,821 of SJYC01121050.1, forward strand.
AATTATGTATCTGATAAAGGTCTAATAATCCAGAATATATAATGAATTCTCCTAACTCAATAATAAGAAAGGCAACCTGTTTTTTTTGTTTGTTTGTTTGTTTTTTGATGGAAAAAGTATTTGAATATCCCTTTCACGGATCGCAGCCTTGTAGTGGCGATAGGGCTTGCATAACTCAGTGACGCTATGAGCCATGTCCTGCAGGGCCACCCAAGACAGACAGGCCACAGTGGAGCGTTCTGACAAAATATGGTCCCCTAGTGGAGGGGATGGTGAGCCACTCCAGTATCCTTGCTGTGAGAACCTGAAGAAGGCTGAATGCCAGAAAGTCGCTGCTTTCGGAATGCGGTGCTGGAGAAGACTCTTGAGAGTCCCTTGAACTGTAAGGAGATCAAACCAGTCAATCCTAAAGGAGGTCAACCCTGAATATTCATTGGAAGGACTGCAGCTGAAGCTCCAATACTTTGGCCACCTGACATGAAGAGCCAACTCACTGGAAAAAACCCTGATGCTGGGAAAGATTGAAGGCAGGAGGAGAAGGGGGCAGCAGAGGATGAGATGGTTGGATAGCATCAGTGGCCAATGGACTTTTAAATTTGAGCAAACTCCAGGAGATAGTGAAGGACAGGTAAGCCTAGCGTGCTGTAGTCCATAGGATCACAAAGAGTCAGACACAACTTAGCACCTGAACAAGAACAAGAACAACAAATTTAAGTAGACATTTCTCTAAGGAATGGAGAAGGAAATGGCAACCCACTCCAGTACTCTTGTCTGGAAAAGCCCGTGGATGGAGAAGCATGGTAGGCTACAGTCCATGGGGACACGACTGAGCGACTTCACTTTCTCTTTCACTTTCTTTCTCTAAAGAAAGGGTCCATAAACCCATGAAAAAATACTAAACATTATTAACCTTTTTAAAAAATTATTAGCCTTTAAAAAACATTATTCTTTAAGAAAATGCAAATCAGAACCACAGTGAGATATCACTCTACACACCTGAGTATTGCTATAATCTAAAAGATAGACAATAATAAATGTTGGTGAAGATGCAGTGAAAGTGGAACTCTCATGCATTGCTGGTGGGATGTAAAATGATGCAGCTACTATGAAACAGTCTAACAGGTGCTCAAAGCGTTAAACATAGAGTTTCTATATAACTCACCAATTATGCGTAATGCCCAAGACAATTGTCAACATGTGTCTCCATGAACACTTGTACATGAATGTTCACAGAAGCATAATTCATAAAACAAACAGACAAAAAAAGAACCAACCCACATGTTCACCAATTGATGAGTGGATCAGCAAAATGTGGTATCACAGTACAGTGGAGCTCCATCAGTCATAAAATGGAGAGAAAAAACTCTTGTCCATCAGTGCCATGAGAGGTTGGTTCCAGGACCCACTGACACAAAAAATCTGTGGGTGCTCAAGTCCCTTATATAAAATGGCATAGTATTTGTACATAACTTATGCACATCCTCCTATATACTTTAAATCATCTCTAGAGTCTTATAATACCTAATACCATATAAATGTATATAACTAGTCATGGATACAATGTAAACACTATCTAATAGCTACCATACACAGAGTTAAAGATTTGCTTTGGGAAATTTTATGAAATTATTTTTCAAATATTTTCGATCCACAGTTGGTTGAATCTACAAATGCAGAACCCTTGGACACAGAGGTCTGATTCTGCTGATATGTGCCGCCATATTGATGAACCTTGAAAGCATTATGAGAAGCGGGAGAAGTGAGAAGGGCTATGTGCTGTGTGGTTTTATTTATATGAGATGTCCTCAGTACTCAGACCCAGAGAGACACGGGGGAGTCCTGGTTTCCGGGCTCTGGGAGAAGAAAAATAGCAGTGACTGCTGATGAGGACAGAATTTCTTTTGTGGGGTGATGAAAATGCTCTGGAGTCAGTGTTGATGATTGCACAACCTTGTAAATATACTAAAACCCACTAAATTATATGATTTTTAAAGGAGTTTTTGTTTGATTTTAAATTTTATTTATTTGACCGTGTTGGGTCTTAGTTGGGATCTTTGTTTCATCATGCGGGATCTTTTCCATGCAATGCACGAATTATTTGTTGCATGGGCTCCAGAGCACATGTAGGTGTAACACACGGGTTGCTCCACAGCATGAGGGGTCTTATTTCCCCAACCAGGGATCAAACCCATGTCCCCTGCACTGCAAGGCATATTCTTTATCACTGGCACCAGGGAAGTCCTCTAGAAGGGAACTTTATAGTGTGTGAATTATGTCTATTTAAAAAAAGAACCAACTGATCAAAACTCAAAGAAAAATGAACACAGAGGGGAACTTCCTCAACTTGATAGAGAATTCTACAAAAACTCAATAGCTAATTTTAGACTTAATGTTCAAGACTGAGAGCTTTTCCCTCAAGAATGGGAACAGAGCCAGGATGTTCCCTCTCACTATTTTTATTCAACAAAGTGCTGGGAGTTCTAGCTGGAGAAATGAGGAGAGGAAAAAAGAAAACAAAAGACATTCAGATTAGAAAGGAAGAAATAAAGCTGTCTTTACTTGCAGTTGGCGTGACTGTCTACATAGAAAATGCTAAAGCATTTAACAAAAACAATAACCACCTCTGAGAAAAACATGTGAATTCAGCAAGGTCACAAGATACACAGTGAATATACAAAAATCAATTGCATTTTATATTAGCAATGGACACAAGGACAGTAAAATAAAATACCATGTACAGTCTCAAAAAAAATATGCGGAGGTATGTCTAACAAGATAAGTACAGGTTTTGTTTGCGGAAAGCAACAAAACAGTGATAAAAGAGAATTTTAAAGATTTATACAGAGAAAGAGACACACTAGGAAATGATTTAGAAAAAATCAACACAGTAAAGATGTTGAGTCTCCCCAATTGATTTGCAGGTTTAGCACAGTATTTATCAGAGCCCAAGGAAGATTTTTTGGTAGATATATAGGTTATTTTAAAATATATATGGAAAGGCAAAGGAATTCACTAAAGGAAATAGGTAAAACGATTTTGAAAAATAATAAAATGAAAGATATCAGTCTACCTGATTTTAAGACATAATATAACTACAGTGATTAAGACTGTATTATCGTGGTGGAGGAATAGACACATAGATCAATGGAATAGAACTGAGAATCTAGAAACAGACTCTTAAAAATATGTCCAAATGATTTTTGACAAAGATGCAGAAGCAACCCAATGGAGGAAAGATAGCCTTTTCAACAAATAGTGATAGAGTAATTGAACATTCATTGTAACCAGAAAGAAAAACACCAATACAGGATACTAACGCATATATGGAATTTAGAAAGATGGTAACAGTAACCCTGTATGCAAGACAGCAAAAGAGACACTCGTGTATAGAACAGTCTTTTGGACTCTGTAGGAGAGGGAGAGGGTGGGATGATTTGGGAGAATGGCATTGAAACATGTATAATATCATATATCAAATGAATCGCCAGTCCAGGTTCGATGCAGGATACAGGATGCTTGGGGCTGGTGCAATGGGATGACCCAGAGGGATGGTACAGAGAGGGAGGAGGGAGGGGGGTTCAGGATGGGGAACACGTGTATACCTGTGGCAGATTCATGTTGATATAGGGCAAAACCAATACAATATTGTAAAGTAATTAACCTCCAATTAAAATAAATTTCTATCAAAATAAATAAATAAATAAAAAGAAAGAAACTTAATCTAAGTCTCACATCTTCGACACAAATTATCTTGAAATGGACCACAGACAAATTAAAATATAAAACTATAAAACTTTAAATAGATGAAGTCTTTATAGTGTAGGGTAAGGCAAAGAAATCTTAGATTTCTTACAACAAAAGCTTGATTCATAAAAGGACAAATTGATAAACTGGGCCTCATTAAAATTTAAAATTATGCTCTGTGAAAGACTCTGTTAAGAATATGAAAATATAAGCTAGAGATTGGGAGAAGATGGTCTACGAAAGACTGGTATCTAAAATATATAAAGACTTCTCAAAACCCAACAGTAAAACAACAAACAACCCAATTAGAAAATGAGCTAAATTGGATGAAGAGGCATCTCACCCAAGAGGCTATACAGATGGCAAAGAAACCCATGAAAAAATATTAACCATCATTAGCCACTAGGGAAATGAATATTAAAACCACAAAGAGATTCCAGTACACACACATCTGTATGGCTAAAATAAAAAATAATGACAACGCCAAATGCCAGTGAGGATGCAGAGAAACTGGGTACATTCCTGATGGGAGTGCAAAGTGGTCCAGCCACACTGGAAATCAGTGTGAGTTTCTTTTCAAAACTGAGAGTTCAACGACTGTACAACCCAGAGGCTGCATGGCAGACATTCATCTCAGAAAAATAAATTAGTAAGGAGGCAGTGGGGTGGAAGGGAAGTGGGTGTGCCTATCTTCTGTATCTTGACTCTGTTAAGGCCAGTATCCTGACTGTGATGTTGCATCATGGGTCTGACAGTTGCTATGTTGGGGAAGCAGAGTAAAGGATGCGTGCGCCTGTCTCTATTATTTATTATAAATGCATGTGAAGGGGTTTTGCTGGGGAGGACGTCACTGAGAGTTGAGGGGACCTTTTCCGTACCTTCTAGTAGAATGTCCAGCTGCCCTAAATGTGATCTTGGAGTTCTGGGGGAAAGGTCTATCGGAAAGTTATTTACAGAGAGTGTTTAAGACTAGGAAGAGAGTGTAAACAAAAATGAGCAGAGGGTCAAAGGCTGTGCAGGGCAAGACTTACAGGTGCTAGAAATGAGAAGGCCCTGCTGGAGTGGCCAGAGGGAAGAATGAAGCTGTGGAACCGGATCCAGAGGGCAGGAGGTGAGGCTGCCATCTCAGAGTCTGCTCATGGGCAGCATCGCCCTTCAACCTGGGATGCTCTTGAGAGCTAAACAATTTGACGAAGATGCTTAAACGAACGCACTTTCTGAAACACTGCTTATGGCCCAATGAATTAGTTTATTATACAGTCTCCAACTATAGCCGCATCACTGATGTTTTTCTGAAGAGGCTCCTTCCCCTCCACCCACCCCAGTATGGTCTGATCATTCTTTGTTTTGTCATAAAGGTGCTTGCAATCTTACTCAAAGTTGCATTGCATAATGATAAATTTAAATCTGCAGACATTTTCAACTAACTTCTTTGTTGCTGACGTTCAGTCATTAAGTCGTGTCCAAGTCTTGGTGACCCCATGGCCTGCAGCATGCCAGGCTCCTCCACCCTCCACTCTCTCCCGTAGTTTGCTCCAATTTGTGTCCATTGAGTTGGTGATTCCATCTAAGCATCTCATCCTCTGCTGCCCCCTTCTCCGTTTTTTGCCTTCAATCTTTCCCAGCATCAGGGTCTTTTCCTTCTTTGTAGACTAGATTTTAATTAAGAAAATCGTCTTCCTGTAGGTGCAAATGTACGACATAAGCTCAGAAAAGCTCTCGTAAATGGAGGATATTCTCAATTCTATTTTTTATTGGAATGTATAAATATTCCAGCTCAAATACCTCCATGGGTTGTCATTTTGACTCAGTTTTGACAGAACAGGCTGCCATTTTGTGACGAATATTTTCATAAGCCAAAACATGTCCCCCTCAAATTTTGTTTATTATCCTTTTGAGTAGTTCATCAAATTTAAAGGCTCAAAATTGTAGGCCTTCTTGATTTTCTCCCATTCCAGTACAGACTATAAATTTATCCAATTAAAACTAGGAATCTCACCAAATGATTCTTCCCACATGTTGAGATATTCCAAAAACAATCATGGGATGTGAAAGTCTAAACTTGAACACCGTTGGAACACTCAGCACCAAATTCCTTCAGCTCCTCCCTTGCTTTTGTAGAGCTGAATTTCAGCATTTTCCCATTGGCAAGTGTTGATTCTAATAATTACAATTTGCTAGAGCTTCAAAGCTCAAAGATTCTTGGCACGCATTTAATGAATACTTTGATTAAAGATCTCCAGCAGATTTTGAACACAGTGTAACAAAAAATTAGAAAACTCGTTTACGGAAAGTTCAGTCCCTTTCTAAGGCCCTAGGATGATGTACAAAGTGGGTTTTCTATGTTGATGTTGAGGTGAGCTTTATGTTCAGGCATGTTTGACTCTTTGGGACCCCATGGACTGTAGCCCGCCTAGCTCCTCTATCCATAGGATTTTCCAGGCAAGAATACTGGAGTGGGTTGCCATTTCCTTCTCCAGGGGTCTTCCAGACCCAGTGATTGAACCAGTGTTTCCTGCATTAGCAGGCAGATTCTTTACTCCTGAACATTTTAAAGGGTCAGATTACTGACTGCAGAAAACTCAAGAAAGGAAACTCCAGGAGTCTGAAGGCTCTATTTCTATTCAGTACTAACTTTGTCACCAAAAAACGTATAGCCTTATTTCTCTGATGGTGTATATAAAAATATTTATCAGGGTTGACAGCTACAAGCTCTATCTGATGGATAAAATATCAGGGATCATTTGGGTGCAACTAAGAAGAATGCATTCACTGCAACCAATCCTAAGTACCTCTATGCTCCACTAGCTTTCTCATTTAATGAAAACATGCCTGTTCCTCTGGACACTGGAATAAATCACCTTCATTATCAAACTCTCCTCATTTACCTGAAATGAGTGTCTTTTGTTTTCTGCTTAGATTCAGGCTGATACCAGTCCCTTCAGGAAACATTTGGCATGAATCCAGAGAGGTGGAAATGGACAAGCTAAAGCCCTGCCTTCAAATTTCACAGACAAGTGCTATTTATTCAAACTTGAAGGTATTCTGATCAGAGGTAGATCCAATTTGTGGCCTGTTTTTATAAATGCCCACATGTATTTGAAAGAATTTGAATTTGACAGCTGTCTGGTGTTGGAATACACAAAAACATATGCATTTTAGATTACGTTTCAGTCAGTCAGTTCAGTCGCTCAGTCGTGTCTGACTCTGTGACCCCAAGGACTGCAGCACGCCAGGCCTCCCTGTCCATCACCAACTCTCGGGGCTTGCCCAGACTCATATCCATTGAGTTGGTGATGCCATCCAACCATCTCATCCTCTGTTGTCCCCTTCTCCTCCTGCCTTCAATCTTTCCCAGCATCAGCATCTTCACATCAGGTGGCCCAAGTATTGGAGCTTCAGCTTCAGCATCATTTTTCCAAAGAGTATCCAGGACTGATTTCCTTTAGGATGGCCTAATTTGATCTCCTTGCTATCAAAGGGACTTCCAGCCCAGCGTTTCTCATGATGTACTGTGCATATAAGTTAAATAAGCAGGATGACAATATACAGCCTTGATGTACTCCTTTTCCTATTTGGAACCAGTCTGTTGTTCCATGTCCAGTTCTAACTGTTGCTTCCTGACCTGCATACAGATTTCTCAAGAGGCAGGTTTGGACTGCAAGGAGATCCAACCAGTCCATTCTGAAGGAGATCAACCCTGGGATTTCTTTGGAAGGAATGATGTTAAAGCTGAAACTCCAGTACTTTGGCCACCTCGTGCGAAGAGTTGACTCATTGGCAAAGACTCTGATGCTGGGAGGGACTGGGGGCAGGAGGAGAAGGGGACGACTGAGGATGAGATGGCTGGATGGCATCATGGACTTGATGGACGTGAGTCTGAGTGAACTCTGGGAGATGGTGATGAACAGGGAGGCCTGGCGTGCTGGGATTCATGGAGTCGCAAAGAGTCAGACACAACTGAGCAACTGAACTGAACTGAACTGAATTTGATCTCCTTGCTGTCAAAGGGACTCTCAAGAATCTTCTCCAACACCACAGTTCAAAAGCATCCATTCTTCAGCACTCAGCTTTCTTTATGGTCCAACTCTCACATCTATACATGACCACTGGCAAACCCATAGCTTTGACTAGATGGACCTTTGTCAGCAAAGTAACGGGAGAATTTTGGAGTTCTCGCAGGAGATGAGCACATGTCCTCTGTTCTGCCATCTCTCCAGATAAGTAGATTGTTCAGTGATTTTATTATTTAGCTATTCTCTGTTTTCCCTCAGTTTTCCTCTGCTTAATCTAACAATTGCTGAGACAAGTATCCTAAAATTCCCCGACTCGTGGGTCCGTCCCTGTGTGGACCTGTCAACTGCCTCTTTGTGTGCTGTGCTGCTCTACTATTAGGCACATACAAACTTTCAACTCTTGCATATTCCTAGTTAATGGAGCTGTTTATCGTTATGAGCAGCACCTTTAATCTTAGGCAAAATGTTTTACATTGAACTAAATTGGTCTGGTGTCAACATAATTAAAGCTTTCTTTCATGAGTGGTATTCCGTTTTTTATGCCCTTACATCTTAGGTATGGGTGCATGCATGCTCAGTTGTGTCTGACCCTCTTGTGACCCCGTGGATTGTAGCCCACCAGGCTCCTCTGTCCACGGAATTCTGCAGACAAGAATACTGAAGTGGGTTGCCATTTCCTCCTCCAGGGGATCTTCCCTACCCAGGGATCAAACCCCGATGTTTTCCAATTGTCTCACCGATTCTGCCTTTTTCTATCTTTCCTTCATTTCTCTTAGATTAAGCCCTTTTTCCTCTTTCCATTTTCTCCCTCTATTACTTTGGAAGTAATATTCCTTTTTTCTTCCTTCAGTCACTCCCCTAGTAACTTTAATAAGGAATTTTGAGATTTATCACAATCTTTACTCTTTTTCTAAACTGCACAAGAAACTAAACCATTTAACTGTGATCGATCATTCCTCTCCTGATCTAGATTATTGAGGGATAATATAAACCTGTACAAAATTTACAACCCCATGAAATGCTATTTTTCTGTATAATCAGTTTTGTTTAGATTTGCCCAAATATTCCACACCATCTTGGCTCATCATTCTTTCTTATTCGTATCTCCTTCCATTGAAAAGCACTTTCTTCAACTTGAATTCTCTCTAGTGAAGCTCCAGGGGGTACTAATCCTTGCAGTTTTTTAAATGTTCAAAGATGTCTTTATTTTACCTTTATTTATAAGAGGCATTTTTGCTCAAGAGATAGTCCCTTTCCTCCTTCATGATGGAGGTGTTCCCCACTGTCTTCAGACCACGATTTGTGCTCCTGAGAACCAGCCGTTCTTCGCGTCGCCCCTGCTCCCTCCCTGCTTCTCCCCCTCCCTGCTGTGTTCCCACTTGGCCTGAGAATTTCCCTTATCTCTTCTGTTTGGAATTGATTGGGTTTCCTGATTTCAAGGACTGATGTCTCACATTAGTTCTGCAAACCTGTCAATAAACATCTCAAAGACTGCTCAGCCAGGCAGACTACTCTTCTGGAACACAGCGGCCAGGCTGTTATTCCTTCCCCATCTGTGATTTTGGTCCATTATCTGCGTGTCTCAGGCTCCTTCACATTCGCATCACTCTTCCCCACTGCACCGTGCTCAGGACAATTTTTTCAGGTACCCTTCTAGTTGATTAACTTTTTCTACTTTGCTGTATTGAAGGCTGTGGCATATTTATTTCTAGACAATGTGCAAAAATCAATTGTATATAGATTAAAAGATCTAAAAGGGAGTAGCAAAGTTCTGAAACCTTTAGAAGAAAATGTAGAAGTACATCATTTTGGCCGTTTAGGGAGTTTCTGCTAAATGAGGCACTAAAACTCAAGTTCCAGGGAAGTGATTGATAAATTCAGTCCATTGAAATGTTACACTCCTTCACACTCATGGACACACACACCACATTCACACACACACACACACACACACACACAACATGAAATGAAGGCGAGACAGAGTGAAGATGAGAGAAGATAATTGCTTAAGTTATAACCAGGAAAGATTAGTATTCAGAATGTATGGAGAATGCCCACCACTCAATAAGAAAAAGAAAATCATTCAACAGAAAAATGAGGAAAGATGGTAAAAAGGCAGTCTTTAAACGAAGAAAACCAAAAGTGCCAGCAAATTAATGTTCAACTTCACTAATATCAACAAAAAATTAGTCAGTCAGTCTAAGGAAGAAATGAAAATTTTATTCAAGCCAAATTGAGGATGATAACCCAGGAACAACATCTCAGAAAACTCTGAGAACTGCTCTGCCCTTAGGAGTCAAGACAGATCACACAAGGTTTTTAAGATGGAGACTATGTTAGATGGCGCATTACTGACAGTTGACATGATCCAGATCTCTCATCGTGGCCCCTTTCAAGATCAAGAAGGAATGTTATCTTTAAGGAGTTGTCGTGTTGACACTGGGAGAACGTTGCTCTTCACAGTGCAGCAGGTATTTCCGCCCGTGGGAGAGTTTCAAGGCTCTCACTAGTGAACAGACCCTACAGCCAGGAAGTGAAGTCACTCAGTCAGGTCCAGCTCTTTGTGACACCATGGACTGTAGCCTACCAGGCTCCTCAGCCCGTGGAATTTTCCAGGAAAGAGTACTGCAGTGGGTTGCCATTTCCTTCTCCAAGGGATCTTCCCAACCCAGGGACGGAACCCAGATCTCCCCCATTGCAGGCAGACACTTTGCCGTCTGAGCCACCAGGGAAGGCCTGTGGGAGGGTTTGGTTGGTGCCTAACACAGGTTCACAGTGCAAGTAAGGGGGTGAGAGGAGGCCGAAGACCAGAAACATTTTTTGTGTTTGAATTGTTCTTGTCTTGCCATACAATATGAATCTTATACTAGCAGTCAAGGAAACAGAAGTTCAGTCCACAGTGGGCCACAGTATTCTCGTACCACCTCTGAGTGCTCCTGCGTGGTCCTCTGCTCAATGCTCTTGTTTTTATCTAAGCTTTACATGAGCATAGATTAGAGAACCAAGTCTTTGTGCAATGGTTTCTTCCTCAACACAACAATCCTTGCCAGAGACCCAATTCCCACTTCCCCAAGATGTGGACTCCTGCCTCATTCATTTACATTTGGCTTTAAATCTATAAACGACACCATTTGTTCATTATTGATGACAGTATGTAGATTTAGGTATTATCAAATTCCCATCCTGGAAAATGGTGATGAAGTTTCCTGTCACAGCGGCACACCCCACACAATCTCCTCTCTCCCTCTCCCCACCTCCCTCCCCACCTCACACACACATGCATGGTGTGCACACATACACACATATACATGCGTGCACGCACACATACATGCACACATGTATACACATGCACATGTACACATGTGCACACAAATACATGCACATGCGTACACACGTGTACGCAGATACACATAGATACATACACACACACGTAACGCAAGCTCTGTCGGCTCCTCTCCTTCATGTTGTGATTGTGATGAGATCAATATACATGTGTCCGTTTTCCTTCCTGCCTCCCAGATCTTATTTCCATCATTTCTTCTCCCTTTCTCTTTGTCCTCCTGAATTAATACCTCTTCAAATCCACATTTTTCGTTGCCACTCTAGCAGGTTTGAAGGAGGGTAAGAAAGAGAGCGGTGTTTCACAGACCACCTCCAGCATCTTCATCTCCACCCTCACGCCTTCATCTGCTTCTGTCTTGCTTATTGTAAGCACGACACAGGAAATCTTTCAAAGTGTGTTTCTGAGATGAGTGAATCCTTCCTACAATCGGTGTCAACGATCTGCTGCACCCCCAGGCCCAGGGTGGGGCATAGAGTGACCGCTGCCTCACTTTCTCCAGGACTCCAGGGTCCTGGGATGCAGGACTCTCCGTATTAAAACCCGATGTTCCAGAGGGGAGCTGGTTGCAGAGGTGTGACCCCAGCCCGTCCTTGTCACCCAGTTCATCTGTGGACATTGGTAGCACCACACGCATTTAACTTTGAACCTAAATATGCACACTTGACTTCTCTTTAATTAAAAAAAATTATTGTTTTTGGCTGCACCGTGTGTCATGTGGGATCTTAGTTCCTTGACCAGGGATGGAACCCACACCCCCTGCTGTGGAAGGTGAAGTCTAACCACTGGACTGTGGGAGGGCACTCTCTCTCTTTTTTGTTTTTTTTGATGAATGAAAGTAAAAGCATTCTGTTTTTCTTCTCAGCACTCTACTAAGGGAAACTCTGCTTCTTTCTATGCCTCTTGATACCCCGGCCTCCAGATGTGCGGGGTTTTCTCTCCACACCAAACAGTTTTCCAGTTCTCTGTTGACGCTGGCTGGGTGCACCAGAATTTACCCAGTTCTGACACTGAGAAGGGAATGACTACCCACTCCAGTGTTCTTGCCTGGAGAATCCCATGGACAGAGAAGCCTGGGGGGCTCCAGTCTATGGGGTCACAAAGAGTCAGACCAGCCGAGCAGCTAACACTTCTGCTTTCTAACAGTCTCTACCCAGAACTAGCAAGACCCCACACGTAGAGGGCTCAGTCCCACAAGGCTGCCCCTGCTCTCGAGACGCTTAGTCACGCGTCTCAGGCTGGCACCTCTGCTTCTGACTCGATTAAAGTCAGAGGCTCCCACAACTCCTTCCTCAGTTCAGTTCCGTTCAGTCGCTCAGTCGTGTCCAACCTCTTGTGACGCCATGGACTAGCACATGCCGTCCGTCCCTGTCCGTCACCAACTCCTGGAGTTTACTCAGACTCAAGTCCATTATTGTTATTCTAATGAACAGCAAAAGACACTTTTTTATTTTGTCTTTCTTATCACTTAGGAAACACCAGGGGTTTTAGGAGCCCTGTGCCAGGAAGTGGTATGAAGATCAAATATATATTTCTTACTATAAGTCCAAGCACTACAACAGGATGAGATGTGAAGCTTGAAAAGCAAAAGTTCCCTTCTAGCTGCCTCCTCCATATGGCCTGAAAAAGATCATGAATGAAATAAAGCCTAATGAGGAGTTGTCCACATGGCTCATACTCAACCACAAGTCAATGCCTGCACACTGGTGGGTTTCTTCTGTGTCTTTTAATTTAAGATTTTTATTTGAAACCATGTCAGTATTTGTATCAGTCAGCGATAGTCATAATAATGCTGCATGACAAACTACTCCAAAACTCAGTGGTTTAAACACTAATCATTTTATTTTCTCCCACATGCCTGTGATTGGTGGGAGATCAGCTGATAATAGTTGGTCTGGGCTTGACCCTAAGCTTCACATTGAATGCAGGTGTACCTCTCTGGTGTTCACTGAGGAATGTAAGCTAAAGAGGCAGCAGTCACTCACCAGGAGGCTCTGCTTGTGGGAGGACAGAAGGCCCAGATTGTAACACACTTCATAAGCACATCCGAGCCTTTGCTGTAGGCTGGCACATCCACTAACATCCTATGGAGCAAAACAGTCCCACAGCTAAACATCCAGTCAAGGAGCAGAGAATGAGGATCCCTCACTGCAGAGTCAAAGCAAGTCACATATTCAACTCAGCATCAGTGAGACAGAGAAGCATCTTCAGGCATGGAGGTGGGCAGGGAGCGAAGATTCTGGAACGGTGTCTAACCTCTCTCAGCATCTTTGTCCTCATAGCCCATCTGTCTTTGTCAGCATGCCCGTGGACCTACAGAAGCACTTTGGTTTCCATTGTTCAAGACCATGTTCAGCTCTGTCTTTGAGGAACTTCTCCCACTCTCCCTCCAAAACGAACTTTGCAGTTGCTTCTTAGAATATATTTTGCATCACACCATTCCAAACATACACTTCCAATTCTGTGAGTTTATCCCTGAGCTGCAATAACAGACAAAAAGACTGAAAGTTAATTCTGTATATAATTTCCATGCTTGTCACACACCTGCCAACACATTAAAGACAGAGGACACTTCCAAATCTCTCAGAGGAGATCCAGGGTTCCAAGGCTTGGAGAGGTTCTGGTGACAAATTCACCTGTCGAAAGAAGATCACTCAGGAACAAAATATCCCTGTGTCTGTAGCTTCCAGCTGCCTTTCAGAAGACTCTGCTTCAACTCCTAGTGAAGTCATTCAATTAAGTGGGGAAATGAAACTATTCCCACTCCAAACTCCAGAATTCCTGGGCACAGTGCAGACTTGTACCACTCATCCTGACAGTGTGGGAAATCCTTCCCACAAGGATTTGGGAAGCAACAGTGTGCTATGATGAGCCACCCAGACAGCCAAGCATGATTCAGAAGAAATTTTAGACTCCTAGTTTGATGATGGTAAGCAGAGAAAAATTAAAATATTGAGATAGGATGGTGTGGGTAGGGTATGCACTTGTCAGTGACTTTTGTTTTTTTTGGTTTTTGGTTTTTGGTTTTTCTTTTTTTCAAATCTTGCCTCATGTTTGGTGTTGAGATTGGAAAAGACCTTGATGCTCAGAAAGATGGATGGCAAAAGAAGGGGGCAGCAGAGGGTGAGTTGATTAGATAACATCACAGACTCAGTGGACATGAAGATGAACAAACTCCAGGAGATATTGGAGGACAGAGGAGCTTGTGGTGCTGCAGTCCACGGGATCGCTAAGAGTCAGACACAATTTAATGACTGAACAACAAGAACAGAATTTGTGTTTGTGAGTTTCCTGAAAAACTGCTATAAGATCAGTGGAGTACCTTATGCTTGGGGCACCATAGGGACCAGGAAATAGAATTTGTGTGCTGCCTCAAATCTTTTGGGGAAGAAGCCGAGGGTGGATGGAGGTTTCGGAGCATTCCAGGTGCCCTGTGTGTCATCAAGAATGTCTGGGAGGCTGACTTAGGGTGAGCATATGCCAGCTAAGAAGGGCATGGTAAGGAGCTGGCAATGTGAAGAAAGGGCCAGAACATCCTGGCAGAGGAAGCAGGTGATGCAGACTAGGGTAGGAGGTTGCACTTAATTAGAAGGGAAATGGGAAGCCCTTGGGGTTTTCAGCTCAGGCAGTGACTGTGGGAACCCTGAGAACCAGGAGGTGGGCATTTCTAAGCTGCGGGTACTGTCTACCCTCAGCATCCATGGACCAGCTCTCAGCTCACTGTTCAATGAACTACTTAATGTTTACTTTTAAATCAAAGTTCACTTATAGTGAAAACTTCAATGCTTGTACAACAATGCAAATATACTTAATAGCACTGAACTGTACACTTTAATATGGTTTAGACAGGAAATTTTATGTTTTTTGTATTCTACCACAACAAAAAAAATTTAAACAATGGTAAAGACACCGAGGAAAGATAGGAACGAGCAGGCTTGAAGCAGAGAATGTTAAAGTTTTACAGTGGTTGTCAGATTCTATACAAAAAGAAGCTAGATGGCTTAAGGGAGAAAAACTCCAGAGGAAACAACCAATATTTAAAGGCTTTTTCATTTGTATATCATCTTTCTTCCCCACTTTTGTAAGCATATCATAAGTTAAGATTCATGTGCTTATTATACAATTTTAGAGTGTGTATTTAAAACTAAAGAAAGGAGGTGATGTAATTTTAAACCAACTCTGCAGTATTTTAATATATAATATTTTTAATTAATTTTGATTGTCACCCACAATCACTTTCACAGGAGAGGAAATAATAAAAATGTTCTATTTGAATAATCGTTTTTAAATGTATTTGAATGTGTTATGTGAGGGCACCCTGTAAAGATGACTCTGCTCCTTCTGGCCTTTAGACAGGAGTCTGTTCTAAAGTTTTTGCTTTTGCACTAAAAGCAAAAACCCTCAAGTCTTTGCTTAGCCTCAGGTAGTGTGGCTCTGCTTATATTTCTTCTAGAATAGTGCACACTGAACACGCGGGATGCTGTGGTGGGGTGGGGGGCAGGGTGGGGGTGCTTTTCAGAAGCACACTGCACACGAGTTGAGGCCAGACCAGCAGGTTCAGCCAGTGTGGACACAACAAGCCAATTTCAGAGTCAGACGCACCGAAAGAGACAGCCCCACCCCCACCCCCCGGCCCGGTCCTTGTCCCTCTCGCCCAAGAGGGCAGCTGCAAGGGCCAGTGACTGGGACTCAGCTGTGGACTGACCTGTTGTGGGGACCCCAATCAAGGCTGCAGCTAAGCGGGTTTATATTCTGTGGGAGCACAGGCCCCAGCAATGCCTCAAGGGGAGGAGGGAGTGGGAGGACTGGTTAAGACCAGATTTGGGGACCCACCCCCTGGTCCTGGGGCTTCCCTGGTGGCCCAGACAATATAGAATCTGCCTGCAATTTGGGAGACCCAGGTTCAATCCCTGGGTCGGGAAGATCCCCCGGAAAAGGGAACCACAACCCATTCCAGTATTCTTGCCCAGAGAGTCCCATGGACAGAAGAAGGGCTAACACTTTCAGCTCACTTTAATCTTCCCTGGTCCTGAAGCTAGGGCACAGCTGTGATCCCCAAGGCGGGGGTGGGAGACCTCAGTGGAAGGAAAAAGGGGAGCAGACCCGCCACCCCAACAGCCTGGGGAGTTGTTTTCTCTAGAACATCATCCCACTTTTTAAAAGCACTGAAAGCAAAGGCAACATTTTAAAATTAATAATAACGACCGTTTCCTGTAAGTCAGAGTAAATCATTTTCAGTTTCTCTGAAGGTAGCTGTAACCTTCTCAAGAATGGAGAGATTAAGTTGTCCATTTGTTTTCTTTCCTTGTTCCTTATTTCTACTAAATTTGAAAACCGCAACTCAGTTTCATCCACCTCATTAGAACTGGACTCTGAGGGAAAGGGAGAGGGAGAGGGTGGGATGATTTGGGAGAATGGCATTGAAACATGTATACTATCATGTAAGAAATGAATCGCCAGTCTGTGTTCGATACAGGATACAGGATGCTTGGGGCTGGTGCACGGGGATGATCCAGAGAGATGATATGGGGTGGGAGGTGGGAGGGGGGTTCAAGATTGGGAACTCATGTACACCCGTGGTGGATTCAAGTCAATGTATGGCAAAACCAATACAGTATTATAAAGTAAAAAAAAAAAAAGAAAGAAAACCTCAACTCAGAACGACCAGGCTCTGACAGTGGCAGGGAGCCCACGGCAAGTCTTTCTAATGATTATGTAGGCTCGAGTCAAAAGTAGCCAGAGGCACTGTTATGGAGAGATTCTGGGATATGTGATATATTATGTGCAGCTTATAAGCAAACTATATCTAACTGTCCCAGAAAATGAGCTCTACCCCTTTGCCAGACACTCAGACGCTGGAAAGTGGGGCGTTCTGGTGCATGAGGCTGCAGTGAATGGACTCCCAGTTCGCTTGTTTCCTGTGCATGGGGAATATTCTGGAAATGTTTCATCTTCTTCTGCAGCTTGTGAATGTGATGTTTTCAATGTGTCCAATCCGCGATTCTTTTTTCAACAGTTCTCAGGATGGTTGGTCTTTTTAAGGCATCTATGACTTTTCTGTCCTGAAATGACAGATCTGCAGTCATCATGATACTAAATAAATACTAAACAGATCCTCAAGGTACTTGAATGAGCCCCCTTGACATCCTAGGAAAGGCCTTTACTTACTGTATCCATGTTGAGAAGTAAAGTCTTATCTCTGTTCACATCTCAAAATCCCTGTGTTAGAGTTTTCATTAATTCACTCAGAATGAAAGATGCCAGCTCAGCAGTCGTGCTTAGTCTCATTATTTGTGATTTTTCCTTCCATAGTGAGACAGGACCAGGGTACAGACGGATGGTCAACTCTTCACACCGAATAAAGGGGTGGTATACTGCCAATCGGGGCTTCCCCCGTGGCTCAGCGGTCAAGAATCCGCCTGCAGTGCCAGAGATGCAGGTTCAGTCCCTGGGTCGGGAAGATCCCTGGAGAAGGAAATGGCACCCCACTCCAGTATTCTTGCCTGAAAATCCCATGGACAGAGGAGGCTGGCGGGCTACACTCTGTAAGGTGGCAAAGAGTCAGACACGACTGAAGTGACTCAGCGTGCCCTGAGTGTGGTATTCAGCACGAATTCTGGGGCTCATTTAGAGGCAATCACTCCGCTTCCTCTGCTGCTGCTCCAGAAGGGCAGCCTTGAATGATGGAGTTTTCATCTCATTTCAGCCTGTATTAATAAAATTTCTCAGTTTTGCACTAGTGGGTCTTGTTTCATACTTGTTCCAAAAAACTCTGTTGTTTTGCCAGGCAGATCTCTAGATTTTTTGTTTTTGTTTTGTTTTTAAGAATTGAAATCTTCTTCTGCTTCAGGCTGCTGTTTGACACTCTCACACAAGTAATCCCCAAGACCTGGGAACAGGGGTTCACTGGGGTGATCAAATCAATTTATCAGACACTTGAACTTACATATTTGAATCCTTGCTCATGTTCCCAGGACTGGCATGGTCCCTTCTTACCGCTGGTTCATGATTGTGAAATGTCCGTACACTCTTCTCACCATTCTCTGTCTGGACCACACTTCCAGGTTAGAATGAACCACTTCTGGAACACCGATGCGTTTCTGTGCATCTGGAATAAAGCCTAGCAAATCGTGATGATAATAAATGTAAATTCAGTCAAAGAAATGATTAGAGAGTGAGGATGTCAAAATACAGCCCAGAGACATATTATCCCTGCTTGCTGGAGGTTCCTTGCCCTGCTCTGGGTGACCTGTGTGTCTTCCAGGGACCTGGGCACCCCAGGACTGTGAACCATGCTGGCACATCGGGGAGTGAATGAAGAATGGTGTCCTGGGTCATATCCACCCTGGCACTTACTGCTTGTCGACCCATCTCAGGACTTGGCTCCCAGGGCCCCGGGGACCTCCTAAATTGGCAGGTGGGTGCGTGACAGCAGCATCTGAGGGACGACCCCAGAAACACCGTCTGACGTAGATTCTTGCAACATGACCCCTGAGACTGCTCTTTGGAGGACAGGTGTGGTGTGCCAGGCAGCCAGGCGCTCCTGATCTTCTCATCCAATCCCTGAAGCCATCAATGCCCTTTCTATCAACGTGGAGATGGAGGTGCAGAACAGGAAGCCACTCCCAGCCTCACGAGCTGATCCGTGGCAGAGCCATGCATGACTCAAAGGCCCACCCAGGTGCCCCCCAACTTGTCACAGTCTCGAGAATCTCTACCAGGAAGACAGATTTCATCTCCAGGGACAGTGACTTCTTGGCTCTTCTTTTCCCCAAAGCACAGAGCTCTTCATGGCAGAGCTTATGTAGCAGAGCCAGTCACTGGAATGGGCTCTTTCTACATCTTGCTGGCAAAACCCAGCTGTTTGCACATCAGAGATTCTCCTTTCTGAACGTGAGTGAGCAGGCAAGGATGGTATGGACACAATGAAGCAGACAGAAAGACAAAGTGTGTGCACGGAGCCGGGAACATAGCTGGCATTAGGGAATGGAGGGCTTAGAGCGATAAGGAGCATCATAAACACTTTCATCTTAACTTCTTTATTTGCCAGACGTGCACATCCACAGTTTTACAAAATGCACAAACGTGATGCTATGATGGATGGCAACAATCTAGATACTAGTGAGAACTGGAATCTACCGAAGGGCCTAAGCGAAACGCTAGAGCAGGAAGTGACGAAGTGTTAGAAGTGAGTTGGAAGAGCAGAGGATTCGATGACGCATTCATTTGCTCTTATATTTGTTCACTCAGTGTATGTGGGTCGATATAAGGGTATATTAACAAATAAACACGCCTGAGGAAGCCAGAGCCTTTCCTTCTCTGAACTCATACTCCAATAGAGAGGGAGATAACAGCCACATAAAATAAATGGGATGAGTTAGTAAAACAAGAGTACTGAAGGCGACTGAAGGGGGCATGTTGGAAAGTGCAGGGGATGGGAGGGGTGGGAGACGCTTTATCTGGAATAGCCGAAATGTCCCTGGCCTTGACTGAGACCTAAGCACACAAATATGCGGGGGCGTGGTGTGCCGGGTAGCCAGGACAGCAAGCTTACCAAGGCCCCAACAACCAGGGTTCAAGTCCCACCCAACTCTCACACCCGACAGCCACCTGCCCCCCATGTGAGAGCAGGCAGAGAGCTCCCTCCACCCAACCCGAGCTGTGAGCCCTTGTCCTCAAAATGAGGGAATGATAACCACCTCCTGTCCTACTGCAAGGGCTGAAGAGGTGAGTTAGGTAAAGAGCTTAGCACAGCCCCGGGTACAATTCTGCTCATTACTTTTCACATCAGAGAGGGGAGGGATGGCTGTCTTGGTGTGCCAGGTTGGGGTGAAATTCTATTTTTTTAAGAGTTATTTTAATATCAGTTCAGTTCAGTTCAGTCGCTCAGTCGTGTCCGACTCTCTGCAACCCCATGAATCGCAGCACGCCAGGCCTCCCTGTCCATCACCATCTCTTGGAGTTCCCTCAGACTCACGTCCATCGAGTCCGTGATGCCATCCAGCCATCTCATCCTCGGTTGTCCGCTTCTCCTCCTGCCCTCAGTCCCTCCCAGCATCAGAGTCTTTGCCAATGAGTCAGCTCTTCACATGAGGTGGCCAAAGTACTGGAGTTTCAGCTTTAGCATCATTCCTTCCAAAGAAATCCCACGGCTGATCTCCTTCAGAAGGGACTGATTGGATCTCCTTGCAGTCCAAGGGACTCTCAAGAGTCTTCTCCAGCACCACAGTTCAAAAGCATCAATTCTTTGGCACTCAGCCTTCTTCGAAGTCCAACTCTCACATCCATACATGACCACAGGAAAAACCATAGCCTTGACTAGACGGACCTTAGTCGGCAAAGTAATGTCTCTGCTTTTTAATATGCTATCTAGGTTGGTCATAACTTTTCTTCCAAAGAGTAAGCATCTTTTAATTTCATGGCTGCAGTCACCATCTGCAGTGATTTGGGAGCCCCCAAAAATAAAGTCTGACACTGTTTCCACTGTTTCCCCATCTATTTCCCATGGAGTGATGGGACCAGATGCCATGATCTTCGTTTTCTGAATGTTGAGCTTTAAGCCAACTTTTTCTCTTTCCTCTTTCACTTTCATCAAGAGGCTTTTTAGTTCCTCTTCACTTTCTACCATAAGGGTAGTGTCATCTGCAT
>SJYC01121051.1:0-38006 GCA_006408675.1 Madoqua kirkii
TGGAGTGATGGGACCAGATGCCATGATCTTCGTTTTCTGAATGTTGAGCTTTAAGCCAACTTTTTCTCTTTCCTCTTTCACTTTCATCAAGAGGCTTTTTAGTTCCTCTTCACTTTCTACCATAAGGGTAGTGTCATCTGCATATCTGAGGTTATTGATATTTCTCCTGGCAATCTTGATTCCAGCTTGTGTTTCTTCCAGTCCAGCATTTCTCATGATGTACTCTGCATAGAAGTTAAATAAGCAGGGTGACAATATACAGCCTTGACATACTCCTTTTCCTATTTGGAACCAGTCTGTTGTTCCATGTCCAGTTCTACCTGTTGCTTCCTGACCTGCATACAGGTTTCTCAAGAGGCAGGTTAGGTGGTCTGGTATTCCCATCTCTTTCAGAATTTTCCACAGTTTATTGTTATCCACACAGTCAAAGGCTTTGGCATAGTCAATAAAGCAGAAATAGATGGTTTTTCTGGAACTCTCTTGCTTTTTCCATGATCCAGTGGATGTTGGCAATTTGCTGTCTGGTTCCTCTGCCTTTTGTAAAACCAGCTTGAACATCAGGAAGTTCACGGTTCACGTATTGCTGAAGCCTGGCTTGGAGAATTTTGAGCATTACTTTACTAGCATGTGAGATGAGTGCAACTGTGTGGTAGTTTGAGCATTCTTTGGCATTGCCTTTCAATATGTTTGAGTGGCATGAACACAAATCAAAATGAATTGCTCTCTCCGTCAAGAAATATTGTCCCAGTGTGGGGAGGAAGAGGAGAATGGATAGTTAGGGAGTCTGAGATGGATATGTATACATTGTTATATTAAAAATGGATAACCAACAAGGTCCTACTGCATAATACAGGGAACTCTGGTCAGTGTTGTGTGGCAGCCTGGATGAGATGGGAGATGGGGGGAGAATGGATACATATATGTGAATGGCTGAGTCCCTTCACTGTCTACCAGAAACTATTACAACATTGTTAATCAGCTATGTGAGAGTTGGACCATAAAGAAGACTGAGAGCCAAGAAATTGATGCTTTCGAACTATGGTGCTGGAGAAGACTCTTGAGAGTCCTGTGGACCACAAGGAGATCAGACTGGTCAATCCTAAAGGAAATCAACCCTGAATATTCATTAGAAGGAGCGATGCTGAAGCTGAAGCTCCAATACTTTGGGGCCACCTGATACAAAGAGCCAACTCGTTGGAACAGACCCTAATGTTGGGAAAGATTAAAGGCAAAAGAAGGAGGCAGCAGAGGATGAGATGAGGACAGAGGAGCCTGGTGTGCTGCCGTCCATGGGGTCGCAGAGGCAGACATGACTTAGAGACTGAACAAGAGCAATTTACGTGTAGTGAAGGGCACAGATTTTAGGTGCCACTGACTTGGATGGGTAAATACACCCCGTGAAGCCAACGCCCTGCCAAGGCACAGAATGTTTCTATCGCCTCACCATGTTCCCTCGTGCATCTGGTCAGTCCCTCCCTGGCTTGCCCAGAGGTGACCGCCACTCTGACATCTACCCCGTAGATTAGCTCTGTCTGCCTTGAACTCCTTGTAACGGCATTTTTTGTGTCTGGGTTCTTGCTTAGACAAGATTTCGAAGATCCAGTCGCATGTGTCAACAGCTCTTCTCCTTTATGGCCAAGTGATGCTTGCTACACTGTGAACAGCCCACAGCTCACCTGGCCCTTCCCCTGTCTGTGCTGGGCCTCGCGGGCGTCCCAGTTCAGTCCCTCCCTGGCTTGCCCAGAGGTGACCGCCACTCTGACATCTACCCCGTAGATTAGCTCTGTCTGCCTTGAACTCCTTGTAACGGCATTTTTTGTGTCTGGGTTCTTGCTTAGACAAGATTTCGAAGATCCAGTCGCATGTGTCAACAGCTCTTCTCCTTTATGGCCAAGTGATGCTTGCTACACTGTGAACAGCCCACAGCTCACCTGGCCCTTCCCCTGTCTGCGCTGGGCCTCGCGGGCGTCCCAGGTGGTGCTAGTGATAAAGAACCTGCCTGCCAATTCAGCAGTCATAAGAGACTCGGGTTTGATCCCTGGGTCAGGAAGATCCCCTGGGGAAGGAAATGGCAACCCACTCCAGTATTCTTGCCTGGAGAATCCCGTGGACAGAAGAGCCTGGAGGGCTATAGTTCATAGAGTCACACAGAGTCAGACACGACTGATGCGACCTAGCAGGCACACCCACACCTGCATGCTGGCGTCTCGCAGTGGCTATGCTGTTGACAGTCAGGATTCTTCCATTTCCCTTTAAAAGGTGTGAGGTTTTGCTCTGGGTGACGTTTAATCTGGGGTCTCTCCCTAACCCCTTCAAGTCTTGAGGCTTTCTCAGAGAAGGTCTGGACTTGTCCTCAGGAGCTGGAATCTTGGCTGGGTGATGTCCGGGGTCTCGGCAAGGCTGCAGTGCTATGACAGGTGGGACCCGGCAGTGACTCTTTGCTGGGCCTTGTAGCCTCTTGCCCAGATACCCAAGGGGCCCTGTGCACGTCTCTAGGGGTCCTCTTCTACACTCGGCCCCTCTAGTAACATGCTCTGCGCCTCAAAGGCCCCCAATCCCAGTCTATTTCCTTTATACAAGATCCTGCCCTTTCTGTGCCTGTTTGGTTCTCCTTTCTGTGCCTGTTTGGCGAGTGGCCCAGGAGGAAAGCTGGGGTGGCTGGAGCTGACCTTCCACATCGCCCTGTTAAGCTGCTGCCCGAGGTCCAGAAACCGCAGCTCCTGCCTCTCCTCAGCCACCTGCTGGCGCACGTGGGGGAGCAAGGCTGATACTCATCACCCCGTCATGTCCTGCTTGCCCATTTTTATGGCCCAGCTGGAAAGTCCATTTCTTGGGAAAAATGTTCTCAAACAGCCCGATATCCTGCCCTTTCTGTGCCTGTTTGGTTCTCCTTTCTGTGCCTGTTTGGCGAGTGGCCCAGGAGGAAAGCTGGGGCGGCTGGAGCTGACCTTCCACATCGCCCTGTTAAGCTGCTGCCCGAGGTCCAGAAACCGCAGCTCCTGCCTCTCCTCAGCCACCTGCTGGCGCACGTGGGGGAGCAAGGCTGATACTCATCACCCCGTCATGTCCTGCTTGCCCATTTTTATGGCCCAGCTGGAAAGTCCATTTCTTGGGGAAAATGTTCTCAAACAGCCCGAAGCACAGTCTGCACTGTCCTTTGTTCTCCCAAGGCATCTGGAGAACGCCTGTCAGGTACGCGCTGTACACAGATAAACCCGTCTTTGCAAACCCGCCGCTCCACTGGGCTGGACGCTCCTCAAGGCAAGGACTGCGTCTAGTGCTTGGCTGAGAACGCAGCCTGTTAAGGGGTGCTCCATGGACTTTCCCAGACACCCCACGGCCCCCCAAGTTTAAGTGCAGACTCAGCCCCAAACTCTAGGGGCTGTGACCTGTTAGAATCGGATGGTTGCTGACCCCTCAGGAACAAGCCAGGCACAGAGGCTGCCCCGGCCCTTTCACAGAGTCTGGTCGGGTGACCAGGTCGGTGTCTCCAGCTTACTTCCCCAGGGAAGGAGGCCTCTGCCCCTGGGAGGGAGGTCAGCACTCACATCACCATCCACGGAGAGTGACACGAGGTCTGCCGGGCTCAGGGCTGGGTGTCTGCTCTGGGCTTAAGAGTCCCGGACTGAGCCTGGCATTTCATTCTGGGCCATTCTCAAGGGGAGGGCAAGCCTGATAAATGCATCTACTGGAGACTTTCTATGAGTGTTTGTTGAATGAATAAATGACCTTCACTGCTATATGGCCCAGCCTGGGGCACAGCACCACCCCCTGCCCCATTGCAACCGTCTCCCCATCACCAGGGGAGGGAAGGGCTCAGAGCTGCTGGCAGGGTCTCTGGGGTCCTCCTGGGCTCAACCCTGACCCGGGTCCCAGCTCGGACATCACTGCATGCAAGTGGCAAGTCCATGTGCTCCCAGCCTGGGTCTCCCCACTTCTCGCCCATGTGCTCTCAGCCTGGGTCTCCCCACTTCTCACCCATGTGCTCCCAGCCTGGGTCTCCCCACTTCTCACCCATGTGCTCTCAGCCTGGGTCTCCCCACTTCTTGCCCATGTGCTCCCAGCCTGGGTCTCTCCACTTCTCACCCGTTCTCCATGGAGCAGCAAGAGGCATCCTTCAGAAGCCCACCTCAACCACACCAGGCCTCTGCTTTGAGGTCTCCAGGGACTCTGCGCAACGTTGAGCTTGACTGACTCAAGGACTCCCCTTGTGGCCGGGCCCCTGCTGACCTCATCTCATCTCTATCCATTGAGCCCATGGCCCTTGGACCTCACTGTGTCTTTTCGGGGGCGGGAGGTGGGGGTTGGATCTCACACACACTGATCTGTAGGCCTCCCTCTCACCCCCTGCCCTCTCTCTCAGGGTCTCAGGAGGGCCCAGGACACGAGAAGGCGGTGTCCTGTGGGTGGGTGGGCTCGGGTCCCTGCCCACCAGCGCCCCCATGATGGAACCCGGGGTGCTGGCCGAGTAGGAGCTCCGCCCCTAGGAGACACTGACTCTGCGTCCAGGTGACCCCACGCTCACCCGTGTCATCCCACCCCCTCAAGGGCCACACCAGCACAGGGGACCCCTCTGGCCCTGCTCAGGCTGTGTGTGAAGGGGTCCCCTCCTCAGCCCACTGCTAGAACCCCATGACCTTGCTGTGCATCAAGGCCTCTGTCTTAAGGACCCAGGAATGGGGATGGCAGTCAGAGAGCCTGATCACAAATCGAAATATCTCCAGTTACCCTCTCACCGCATTGACCTGAGATGCTCCGGACCCACATGCCCTCCAGCTCAGCTCACGCTGTTTCCATGTTCTCTTGGCCAGTTGGTGAACTCCCATTCAACACTCAAAACCCAGCTCCCATGCCCCACCCCCACGCTGGCTGGTCCCCCATTTCTTCCTGCATCACGGCACACCCGGTGCGGGCCTAGGATGGATGGCAGGTGTGATGGCTCCCCACTGGGCTAGGGCCTCCTTGAGGCAAGGGCCACCCCGGCCACCTCTATGTCCCCAGGCCTGGAGCTGAAAGCTCATCCCTGACCCGTGGGGAACGCACACTCCACAGCACACCGCCTCGCTCCATCCTCCCGACACCCTCCCCGGGAGGAGGGCCATCATCTCGCCCAGCCTGGGGAACTGAGACGCGGGTGGGCGGGGGACAGAGCTGGGACTCCAACCAGTCTGACTGATTCTGAAGACGAGGCACGTTCTCCAAACCCAACAGCCCGAGAAACATCTGCCAAACCGTTTGCTGAATCATTTTCTAATTGTTTCCCTCTCCGCAGAGGAAAAGCTGCTAGCAAAGAAGATGCTGATCCAGAACACAAGAGTCACATCCCGTCAGCCCAGGGCAGGCCTTTCTAGAATATGCTGTGTGGTTATTGCCCACTGGGGTGATAATGCCATTGGGTACCTTCCCCCTAGGAAGAGGTGTATCCCTAAGTCACAGCCAGGAGTTAGAGACAGTGCCCCACCCCCACGCTGGCTGGTCCCCCATTTCTTCCTGCATCACGGCACACCCGGTGCGGGCCTAGGATGGATGGCAGGTGTGATGGCTCCCCACTGGGCTAGGGCCTCCTTGAGGCAAGGGCCACCCCGGCCACCTCTATGTCCCCAGGCCTGGAGCTGAAAGCTCATCCCTGACCCGTGGGGAACGCACACTCCACAGCACACCGCCTCGCTCCATCCTCCCGACACCCTCCCCGGGAGGAGGGCCATCATCTCGCCCAGCCTGGGGAACTGAGACGCGGGTGGGCGGGGGACAGAGCTGGGACTCCAACCAGTCTGACTGATTCTGAAGACGAGGCACGTTCTCCAAACCCAACAGCCCGAGAAACATCTGCCAAACCGTTTGCTGAATCATTTTCTAATTGTTTCCCTCTCCGCAGAGGAAAAGCTGCTAGCAAAGAAGATGCTGATCCAGAACAC
Organism: Madoqua kirkii; assembly: GCA_006408675.1. NCBI lineage: Eukaryota > Metazoa > Chordata > Mammalia > Artiodactyla > Bovidae > Madoqua > Madoqua kirkii. The sequence continues at coordinate 5,916 of SJYC01121051.1, forward strand.
AAGAGTCACATCCCATCAGCCCAGGGCAGGCCTTTCTAGAATATGCTGTGTGGTTATTGCCCACTGGGGTGATAATGCCATTGGGTACCTTCCCCCTAGGAAGAGGTGTATCCCTAAGTCACAGCCAGGAGTGGCCGCCCCCAGCTCAGTCTCAGCAGCTGAGAGCCTTGGTACTGGAGTCAGACCTGTGCCCCCAGCCCGGCCTCCCTCCAGCACTGTGGCCTCAGGATCCCCTCTGATGGATGTTACAATGACCCCCTCAGAGCCCTGTAATCATGATCAGTAATATATGTCCAGCGCCAGTAGCTGCTCAATTACATAAGCTTCACCAGTGCAGAGGGCAGTGGCTCACCACTCAAACCCTCCCTCGGGGGGCCTGGCATTCACTGCCGCAGCCCCTGATGGCTCCTAGCTAGCTGCATCTTTCTAGACACTGACTTGGCAGAAGGGTGCCCCCCCTTGCCAAGGTCATCACCAGGGGAAGCCTGCATCCCGTGACTGGTCAGTGCTTGTATGTGAAGGACTGGCCCCCAGGCCTCAGTTCACGCTGTGCTGCAGGGCCTCCTGATTCGAGACTCCTTGTAACAGGTGAGGTCTCCACCACAGCTCCATCACAGAACGACCTCTCCCTCTGTCTGCTGCTACATCCTTCCAGCTCCGACCAGAGCTGTCCCCCATCAATTCCCTACCCACAGGAGCCAGCTCAAGGAAGCAGTTTATTTATTATCATCCAGGTCCTTCTCTTAGCTTCATGGCAAATAGTTGGGGGAAAAGTGGAAACAGTGACACACTGTATTTTCTTGGGCTCCAGAATCACTGTGGACGGTGACTGTAGCCATGCCATTAAAAGATGCTTGCTCTTTGAAAAGCTATGACAATCCTAGATAGCGTATTAAAAAGCAGAGACATCACTTTGCCCACAAAGGCCCATATAGTCAAAGTTAGTCATGTACGGATGTGAGAGCAGGACTATGAAGGGGGCTGAGCACCGAAGAATAGGTGGTTTCCAAAGAATCATCGGGCTGGAGAAAACCCTTGAGCATCCCCTGGACCACAAGTCAATCTCAAAGGAAATGAATCCTGAATACTCTTTGGAAGCACCGATGCTGAAGCTGAACTTCCAATCCTTTGGCCACCTGATGTGAAGAACTGACTCATTTGAAAAGATCCTAATGTTGGGAAAGATTGAGGGCAATAAGAGAAGGGGACAACAGAAGATGAAACGGTTGGATGGCATCACCAACTCAACTCATCACCAACTCTGGACGTGAGCTTGAGCAAACTCCCGGAGATAGTGAAGGCCAGGGAAGCCGGGCATACAGCAGTCCCTGGGGTCGTAAAGAGTTGGACACAACTGAGCGAGTGAACACAGCAAGGTCCTTCCACTTGTTAACCCAGAGGCATCACGTCCCTGAGGGGGAATGTGATTCGAAGCACACACTGTATTGGGCAGGTTTTGCTGCAATTAAACAAAGCTGATCCTTTGCAGCAAGAAATATCATTTTTTGTTCTCATTCATGGAAGCTGTGGTTCAGCTGAAATGGACTCTGCATGTCTCATTCTGGAACCGAGGGCAGGGACAGCCACCGTCCAGGACAAGATGTGCTGTCCTCCTGGTGGAGGAGGAGGAGCAAGATGGGGAGAGCAAGCCAGTGGAGCACCTTTAAGCTGCCACCCCGGCAGGACACGCTCCATCAGCCAAGCCCCCAGGACAGGGGAAGCTCAGCTCCGCAGCAGGGCAGTGGGGAAGGTGAGGAGGGAACCCGCGAGGGTGACCGCACCTATCCAAGGTCTGTGAGACTTCATACACATAGACCTCACATCCGAATCCAAACCGGAAATATGCTATGATGCCGTCTTTACCATCATCATTGTCATCAGTGATGGCATCATCATCCTTACCTAGCAACCCATCAGAGATGGAAAAAGATCATTTACAGTGCTGGCGGGGGCTGTAGGTCAGCCTCGTGCACTTTTCATAGAAACATAACTCAGTCAGTCTCTCTGGAGGACAGCTCAGCACTGTGTTCTGAAGCCACAGGAAAGTGCCCAGATCACTCGCCAGATATTACCTTTCCAGAACTGAATCAGGCGGGGGCATGCATATGCCCACGTATTCCCGTAGGAGGGACAATATAACCAGGTCATCTGGAGTTAAGTAGCCGTGGGATTCTTTCAGTCTCCCTTCCCACCCGTGGCCCTTGCCTGCTTTCTTGTTGGTTGGCACCAGCTTTTCTACTTCACTGGCCCCAGGTTAGCCATGAGGTTGGCTTTGCAGGCTGAAATGGGGACGATAGTGACTGTACTCGGGGTGCAGGCCCCAGCCCCAAGAGGCATCTCATGGATGCCCCTCCTGCCCCACCCTCAGCAGACACGTCTCAGGTGGTCCTGCTCCTTCCTCCTGGGCTCTCAAATAAGAAGAGATTGAATCCGAACCAGCCACAGCCCAGAGACCAGTCTCCCCCTGGCTGAAAGCCACTGAGAGGCTCGGGCTGCTTGTTACGCAGCATTATTACAGCAAAAGCTGACTAATGAAATGTGAGGGATTTTAAATCTTTTGTTTCCTTATGTGTTTCTGGCTGTGCTGGGTCTTCACGCTGTGTGGTCTCTTCTCTAGAGGAGGCGAGTGGGGGCCGCTCTCCAGTGCGGGCTTCTCGTTGCAGGGGCTTCTCCTGTTTTGAGCCTTGGGCTCTAGGGGTCCTGGCTCCAGTCGTTGCAGTTCCTGGGCTCTAGAGCGCAGGTTCAGGAGGTGTGGTCCATGGGCTTAGTTGCTCCACGGCCCATGGGATCCTCCTGGATCAGGGACTGAAGCCGTGCATTGGTAGGTGGACTCTCCACCACGGAGCCACCAGGGAAGTCCAAAATATGGGAATTTTTAAACAACGTAGAAAGGGTAGAAAAACTTATTTCAAATGCTTACTGTGCTCTGGGCACTTGGCAAGTGCTTGACAAGTAACTCAGCTCCTTCTGAAAGCAATCTTGTGTGGTCTGTGCAGTTTGTGAGCCCAGCTTACAGATGAGAAAACTGAAGCTCCTAAGAGGCTGAACAACTTGTCTGTGATTAATCACCAGTGCCCAGTGGGGCCCAGAGCTGAGCCCAGATGGCTTGGCCCTTTTGCCCATCTGTTTGTCGACACCAGTAACAGAGACCTGTTACATAAGACATCAAGCATCCAGGTAGCCAACTGTTTGCAGCCATGAGAAAGATATAGGCCTCAGCCTTTCCTTCTGCCGGAACTCCCACTGGGAGGGCATCCGTGTGCCTCCCCAGCCCCACCCTCGTGAGCACACTCACCTGGCGGGCTGTGGACCCCCCCCCACCATGTCCACCTAAACAAGCTCCACAGTGCATCTGACAGTGACCCGGAACCCTCTCTGATTGAGGAAAAGGGTGACAGAGCTTCCAAAGCACTAATGCTTAAACTAACCACAGGTGCGAGCCACTCGCGGGCCTTCAGGTAATGGTGAAGGATGTCATTCTGAAGGGTATTGTTTCCTGATGCACAGAAAAAGCTGTGGGAGGGCTTGGGAGGCCGGGAGAAAGATCCCAAAGGTAGAAGACAGGAAGGAAGTAGGGAAGGAAGGAAGGAAGAATGGAAACAGAAAGAAAACAAAACTGGCATGGCTCGGTCCCCTTGTCTGTGCTGGCCTCATGTATGAGTATGAAGGAGGAGCAGAGGGGAGCGTGAGCCCATTGTACAGACACAGAAACTGAGGCTCAGAGAGGGGAAATGACTTGTCCAAGGACCCACAACAAGAAGGGGACAGAGCAGGATTCGTACATAGCCTTTGCAACTCCAAAAGCCATGTGTGTGCACACATGCCCGTGTGGGGTTCTCTTTGTCCATGTCAAGGTGAACACGTTTCTTACGGCTGTTTCAAACCCTCTCTGGACTGTAGGGGAAGAGTACCAACATATCTGATAAATAAACGCATGAGAATGTCTGGAGTCATACACCAGCTGTCTGGGGCCCAACGTTTTGGCAGAACTCAGAGCTTCTCTTCTCCCCTGATGCCAGAGTACGATCTCCTGGCTTCAGCAAAAAGCCCCAGATGTCAAAACCTGATTTTAATTAGCAGAACTCTTTGGGTGCACATGGAGCTGGGATCCATCTGGACCACAGGAAGTGACAGCTGTTTATTAACTCAACAGCCAGAAGCAAGTGTGGCTGGGGCCCCTCGCACCTCCACTCCCCAGGGGATGCGCCTTCCTGGGAGCGGAGGTAGCCTAGCTCCCTGCACCCCCGCCCCCAGGACGTTGCAGGCAGTAGCATCACCTGGCTGTGGGGCACTTGGGGGCACTCAGGGACCCTCGTTGCTCAAGACTCAGGCACTGACAAAGGCAGCGTGTCACTGGGGGGCGATGACCGATACCCGTGCTCCCATCACCGGCTCAAAGGTGGGCGTGATATCATCAGTGTTCCTCTTGGTGGCCCTTTTGAAGAACCCAATTATCCCAGCCCTGGTCCAGGTGGTACCTTGGCCTCCTGAACCCCCAGGCTTGTTAGAAGCATCTGACAGCGGCTTGTCACCCAGCAGCTGCCGGTGTCTGAGCAGGCGATCAAAGACACTCCTTTTCAGTGCAATTAGAAGGTCGTCGCCAGTGGGATTTGAAAGCTCTGCCTGTCAAGAATTTGCATCTTGCTGTTACTTCCTCAGGCTGGTCTCCACTGGGGAGCAGGGGGGTTGAATCTATGAGCAAGCTCTCCGGATGAGTCACAGGATATTAATCTTGACTAGCACTTGCAGGCCCTGCTCAGAGCCCTGTACACGCATCTCTTACCTCTGCCACAATGCCAACAGGTAAGTGCTGCTCCTTGCTCCCTTCTCGCTTGCAAAGAAACTGAGGTGCAGAGCGGAAGTCTCATGTCCGGTGGTGCTTGTCTAGTAAACGGCAGAACAAAGGTTTGAACACTGGTGGCAGTGGCTAGTGGTAAAGAACCCGACTGTCAACGGCGGAGACATAAGAGACGCAGGCTTGAGCCCTAGGACCCGAAGACCCCCGAGGAGGGCATGGCCACCCACTCCAGTGTTCTTCCCTGGAGAATCCCCATGGACAGAGGAGCCCGGTGGGCTGCAGTCCATAGGGTCGCAAAGAGTCAGACATGGCTAAACAGACTTAGCATGCTCACATGTGCTATCAGATGCAAGGGCAACCAGGATGTGCCCCCCGGGCCTTGGCACCGGCCGCTTCTGTCTCCACTGGTCCAGCGGGCTAACCTGCTCAGCCACACAACTCAGTTCAGACCTGACACCTTCTAGAGAGGCTTCCAGAAGGTCCCAGGAGATTGCTGCGCCCCCACCCTCAACCTTCTGTGTCCATCTTCCTGTCCCCCCACCCAGCCCCATCCAGCCTGGTTCACCTCTGCGTATCTAGGGCAGAAGGTCAGAAAGAGTGTGGAGAGAAGGAAGGATGGCGCCGTCACACAATACCCGCAGGTGTGATGCTCTCAGAGCTGAGCAGCCATCGGCCACCAACTGATTCCACCCCAGCCCCAGCTCCTAAACACAGCCTCCAAGCTACCCTGACCAGGCAGGACTGTCCTCTGAGGAATGATGACAAGAAGGGCAAGAGTTCACCTCAGGGGACCACCTGCGGCATGCAGGCAGCATTCCCATGTGTCTGATGTGCCAAGTCACCCCACGAGATGGGCAGGACCACGTCCCTAGGTCACAGATGGAGCAGTGGAGACACAGAGGGGTTAGGTCACTCGCTGGGAGAAACTAGATCCCAGCCCTGCCAGGCAAGCTGTCAGAGGCGCCTCCTCCCCTGCAGCCCAGCCGCCCAGCCCCGCCCAGGCCCAGCTCTTGCTGACCCAGCCCAACTGGACTCTACTCCTTGTAACACCCACAAGCCCGCCCTGGCCCAGCCTCCCTGCCCTGGCAAGGGCTGACCTCTCCCCCTGCCTCCCCACTCACTGCCTGGCTACAGCTCCTTGTGCCTGTTCTAAGCCACTTCAGTTGTGTCCGACTGTGCAACCCTATGGACCATAGACCGCCAGGCTCCTCTGTCCATGGGCTTCTCCAGGCAAGAACACTGGAGTGGGTTGCCATGTCCTCCTCCAGGGGATCTTCCCGACCCGGGGATCAAACCTGCATCTCTCACATCTCCTGCATTGGCAGGCAGGTTCTTTACCACTAGTGCTACCTGGGAAGCCCGTAGGCCCTAGATCTTCTCAGATGCCGCCTCCTGATCCCAGGCACCACCCCAGGGCTCCCTGCCCTGTCCTTGAATCCAGTGTGGACCACCCTCTGGCGCTCATTGCCTGTCAGCCCCTCTGCTTTCCCCAGTGGCAAGGCCACTAAGATCGAACAGGTCAGGGCACAGCCCCAGGGCTGGAGGCCCGCAAAGGGCCAAGGCCGGGGACCAGGTCTGAGTTTTCTTAGCGTCTCAGAGTGTGGCACCGAGTGGTACAGGCACTGGAGGGATGGAGGGGGAGGCAGACACCAGCGAGAGCCCCCAGGGCCCAGGCCACCAGGATGGCGTCCCCCGCCGGCCCAGAAATGTCAGCCCTCAGAGCAGCAGCCTCGCGAGGATTTTCCCATAAAAACTAGGCCATTCTGGAAACACAAATGCTCCACCAGGCTCAGATCCTCTGTGGCCCAAAACAGCAGAGGTTCCAACACTTCACTTTGTAGATGATCTGAGGGGAACAGGACGCGGAGGCCAACACACTCACCTCCGCTGAGAAGGGCCCAGTGCTCTGGTGCGGAGGGGCGGGTGGGGCATCGGCCACAGCCCTTCATCCACCTCAGCACAGGAGCCAGCCTGTGCCCTCCCTGATGCCCGTGACCGTGCAGCCTCGTGCCCCCTCATGCCCCCTTGTTTCAGCTCGGCCCAGGGTGGTACCCCTCCAGCTCTGGGACCTTCTCAGGGTCAGCCTTTCCCCATCAGACGCAGGGCAGCCTCTGAGCCATGGTCTCTGCTCTGAGCCTGAACAGGCTGGGGTAAAATCCACATGCCCACCAACAAGGTGGAGTGAGCTTGGCTCTTTGAAGTGGCCCCCTTCCCAGTACATGAACCCTGGGGTCCTGGATCCCTTAAGCAGCACAGGCTTTGGCTTAAGACTGATCTGGGTTCGAATCACCACCCTGCCACTTACCAAACACCTGAACTTGGGCAAGTAATTTCACCTCTTGGAGCCTCAGTTTGCTCATCTATAAAATGGGCATGCACAATGCTCCTTGAGCAGGAGGCTGTCATGTCCCTGACTCCCAGGACCCACCCACATTGGCCTCTGTGCTCTCACAGCCTTCCAGAGGCAAGGATGACCTTCACCCACCACCTACACTCGGTGAACTCCTACTCATCCTTCAAAACCCCAAATCACCTTTTTTATCACCCCAGGCAACCATTCCAGACCTGGGTTCCCACAGCCTCTTTGTTCCTGAGAACCTTCCTTCCTCCCAACTGCCTGTTGATCTTGCCACATGGGGACAGTTCACAATTGTGTCTTGGCTCATCTCTTTGTCCCTAAAAGCCAGCCCTGTGTCCCCCGGGTTACTGACAGTCTACATTCAAGTTTTGTGGACATGGAGGAGGTGGTTTGGTTTTGGAAATGGTGGGGCTCGAAAAGTTGGCTCAGATGCAGAGAAAATTCAAAGGCTGTCGCCACAGCCCACTCCCCAGCCCTTGGCTGCTCATTAGGGACCAGCCAGGGTCCCCTCTGCCGAGACAGCTATGAGGCTGAATAATGTATAAGCCTCTTACATGGAACGTTGATAAAATATTTCGATGGAGACGAGATTATTCATCAAAGCGGTGTCTTGCAGGGGTGCCCTTTCCTCAGGGCACCACCAAGGGAGTTGGCCTTTCTTAAAAATAGAAGTATCATTATCAGCGCTCCATCTACGAGGCCGCCCAGGAGGTTGTGTTCAAATGCAAATTCTGTCCTCTCCCTGCCTGGCTGGGAACTGTTCCATTTCAGCACACTGGTAGCAGGTCATGGGATGAAACCTGAACTCCCTTCTGTGGGGGGCCAGGCCTGCATGACCCCCACCCCCTAGTGCTCCGCCCTGGCCCTGAAGTGGCTCCGCTCTGCGCTTCCTGAAAAAGTAGCATTGGAAGTGAGGTCATCAGAAAACTGAGTCGCTCAGTCGCGTCTGACTCTTTGTGACCCCATGGACTGTAGCCCGCCAGGCTCCTCTGTCCATGGGATTCTCCAGGCAAGAATACTGGGGTGGGTTGCCATTTCCTTCTCCAGGGGATCTTCCCGACCCAGAAACTGAACCCAGATCTCCCACAAAGCAGGCAGGTTCTTTACCCTCTAATCTATCCAGGGAAGCTCAGCTCATCTACCCGAGGTCATCAGAACATAATTCAAATTTAAGGGAGGGGACTCCCCTGGTGGTCCATTGGTTAAGAGTGGACCAAGGCAGAGGATGCACGTTCGATCCCTGTTCAGGGAACGAAGAGCCTACATGCCCTGGAGCAGTTGAGTGTTTGAGCCACAACTAGAGAATCCCCGCACTGAAGCCAAAGATGCCACGTGACTCCACAAAGACCCCCGTGTGCCACGACTAAGACCTGATGCAGCCGAATAAACAGATACTTGAAACAAACAAACAAACAAAAAGACTGTAACGGAAGTAAAGAGCGTTTTAAGCAGAGGAAGCAGGTGAGCACAAGCGCTGAAGCAGGAAGGGACTGGCTCAAACGCGTGTCCAGGGTGACGCTCCCCGTCTCTTTCCCTGCACCAAGAGCAGGTGTTGAAGATATAGGCAGCCTGGTTGCCTGAGTCACTGTGTGGAGGACACCACCCAGGAAGGCTATGAACTCACATTAAACTTCTCACAAGGAAGAAATAAACTCTGTGTGAAGCCAATGAGGTTTGAGAACTGAACTGTTATTGCAGCATAACCTCTCCCAGGCTGATTGATTCCATGAATGAATGCATGAAAATGATTTCCAGAGGTTCTGGAGTCAGCAGCATGGATCCTGGGAGAAAAACTCAAAACCTTTCTCTTCATCTAAATGTCAGCTATGGCCAAAATAATGAGAATCCCCAGGGATTACTTAGAACAGTCAACTCCAAATGGGGTTTACTTTGCAAGAAAGGTCCGTCTAGTCAAAGCTATGGTTTTTTCAGTAGTCATGTATGGATGTGAGAGTTGGACTGAAAAAAGCTGAGGGCCAAAGAATTGATGCTTTTGAACTATGGTGCTGGAGGAGACTCTTGAGAGTCCCTTGGCAGCAAGGAGATCCAGCCAGTCCATCCTAAAGGAAATCAGTCCTGAGTGTTCATTGGAAGGACTGATGCTGAAGCTGAAAGTCCAATACTTTGGCCTCCTGATGGGAAGAACTGATTCACTAGGAAAGACCCTGGTGCTGGGAAAGACTGAGGGCAAGATGAGAAGGGGACAACAGAAGATGAGACGGTTGGATGGCATCACTGACTCAATGGGCATGAGTTTGAGCAAGCTCCAGGAGTTGGTGATGGACAGGGAGGCCTGGAGTGCTGCAGTCCATGGGGTCACAAAGAGTCGGACACGACTGAACGACTGAACTGAACTGAACTGAGGGCTGGTGGAAGTAGGTAGTAAGCAAGGAAGTGGCAGTGTGTCTGACGTAAGGATCAACAAGGTCCTGAAACAGCCAGAGAAACCTCCCTTTGTCCATTTACAGGATGGGACCCAGACCAGAGTCTCACTGGGGAACGGGGCCAGTCGCTTAAAACACAGAATTGAAAGTCTGAAACCTAGTCTAGTCCAGAACCATCCAAGACTTGTGTGGTGACTATAAAATACATGACTAGATTTTGAAGATGCCATACCAAAAAAAAAAAAATTGTGAACTATCTCATTAACAACACATATTGACGACATGCCATAAAAATATTTTGGATAGATGGAGTTAAATAAAATCTGTTACTAAAACACTTTACCTGCTTCTTTTTTCTTCTTAAACGTGGTTACCAGGAAATTGTAAGCTACATATGTGGCTCACAGTTATGTTTCTGTTGGCTGGAGCTGGTGTAGTCCGACCATTAAATTTTGTAGATGGGAGATGTGAAGCATAGAGAAGTTAATGAACCTGCTCAAGGTCACACAGAGGCCTGTGCGGGCGTGGAGTTGTGAAGCTGAGCTGCCTCACAGGCGTATAGAGAAATTCAATGGAGAGAAAATTCAACACAGAGGAAATTTGATATCCCACTCCAATGGCAAAGAAAATGCCTTTGTGGGGGCATTTTGAGTGGCATTTGGAACAATGAAGGCTGATGGTTCTGCAGGCTTCTAACCCCAGTGAGGACCCCTGCCTGCTCCTCTCAGCGAGGGGCTTCTGCACAGATAGGAGAGCAGAGAGGTGGTCAAGGGGAGGGTCCCAAGCCTCTGGACAGAGAGAGCCTGGCTCACCCAGCCCCTTCCTCCCTCATATCTGAGGGTCGTGGAGACAGGTAGGAGCAGGAAGAGGCAGAAAGACTCAACGTCTGACTCCTCTCTGAGCCTCACCGCCCAGGTCAGTAAACTAGAGCGCAGAGGACGATGCACCCATCACTGCAAGGGTTCAGCGGGACCATGTCTGTCACAGGTCAGGTGGGACAACCCAGCTCACACTTAGCAGCAAAGCAGAGACCTTACGGGCTCCTGCAATGCGGAATCCCCAGGCTTGAACCCAGCTTCAGGCACAGCTTGACCCAGAAGCTCTCAAGCTGTCGATAGGGTCTGCCTCTCCTTTCACCTCCCAACTCTGCACTCCCGTGTCTAGTGACTTCGTGCTTCAGAAGATTCACCACGTGGAGGGACGAGGAGCAGCTCAAAGCCAAAGCCTCCCTCCCCAGCACCAGTCCTCTCCACCAGTGTCTGTCACTCAGAAAGTTGCTGCAAAGCAGAGAATCCGTTTTAAATGCCGCGTAGATTCTTCTGGGGTGGGTGCTGAGATGTTTGGAAACTAGAAAGCTGCACAGCTTGTGTGTGGGTCCACTAGGTGCCATGCCACCCCACTGAATACTTCAAAATGGTTGATGCTACTCTGTGTGAATTGTGCCTCCATTTTTCAAGGCAAAGTGACACGTCTGTAACCACAACCATCTTATTTCAAACTGAAAATGTCTAGTGACGTATCTTTTTGATAAGGGGCCTCTTCTTTGGTTACAGTTGGCATTAACGCCGATTGGCATTTCTGGGAGCGTTTATTGTGAAAACCAAACTTCTGCTGAATTTTCTAGTTTCTAGTTTAGGTTTCTTATTAAGGGCAAAATTTTAAGATACACCTGAACATTCAGAGTACAAATTCCATCTGGATTTCAGATTTCCTCCCAACTCTTTTGCAGCACAATTTTAGTGCCTTACCCTTATTGAAGCTTCGAATGCTATAATTTTTTTTCCATAGAAGACACCCTCTTTTCTTGTCTGCATTTCATCATTTTTCAGTGACAAGTACTCTGGGATGGTCAGGTGTGGGAGCCAGCACCTGTCACTGAAATGGTCCGTGACCATTTCACACAACTAATGGATGAGAAGAAAGGGCGACTATAGCTTTGCACTTCTGATCAGATTAGAAAACCAATTCCATCTTTACGCATATGTTTCTGGAACCACTTCAGGTGTCAAAATTGCATCTGACAGCAATTGGTCAGAGAGCAATGGGGGATCTAGTCCAGCAACAGGAATCTGCACAGTTGTAGGAGGGGCTGGGACGGGAATCTAGAGGGGTCTGGGGAGGATCAGAAGAGGACGGATGGCCAGCCTCCTGAAGCAGGGAGCAGGGGACAAGAACTCACAGGGGCACCTGGAGCCAGGTGTGTCCCGTCACCAAAATGGGAGCAAATGAGAGGCTTAGAGGGACAGTCTGTGAGGTCTGCGGGAAGCTGTGGCCTTTGGGGACAGGCCTGGGGCTGCTGGGGGTCAGCAGGGCCGGCGGGAGAAGAAGAGAGCGTCTGAATACGAAGAGACAGAATTGGCTGGCACCTCTGCACACATGCCACAACCCCTGGCCGCAAGGATGCTCAGAAGGAACGCGCCCTTCTTGTGCCTCCCACTTCCAGAAAACTGTCCTCTTCGAGCCAGTTCTAATCAGACTGCCTGGGGAAGGGGGCCGTGCTAACCGGGGCACCCCGGGCAGATGACCCGGCAGGACCCCTGTGCTCACCGCACCCCTGAGCTTGCCCTTGAGACGGTGACACGGACTCCATCCTGATCCTCGGCGTGAAGCTTCCTCCCTGCCCTGGAGCTTCCTCCCTGCCCTGGGTTTATGTCTTTGTTCTGGACACTCTGAAAGGTCAAGGGAATATATTTTGGTGTTGGCCTGTTTTCGTCAGTTTTCTAGGCATGTGGTGGTCTCAGCAAGTGGAAACTTTTGAACTATTTCTTTGATCCGTTCTCCCTCTGCCTTCTTTGTTATCTCTGTGTAGAGCTTCAGTATTTGGATCTTTTCTTCCTGGCTTCCCTCCGGTGTCATGACCTCTTCTCCCTTCTATTTCTATGTCTTATTTCGCTCTGCGTTCTTATGTTTGGAGGGCTTCTCAGGTGGCCCTAGTGGCAGAGAACCTGCCTGCCAGTGCAGGAGACCTAAGAGCTGTGGGTTCGATCCCTGGGTCGGGAAGATCCCCTGGAGAAGGAAACGGCATCCCACTCCAGTATTCTTGCCTGGAGAAACCCACAGAGAGAGGAGCCTGGTGGGCTGCAGTCCAGGGGCTTGTAAAGAGTCGCACATGACTGAGCATGCTTATGTTTTTAATGAGGGGACTCAGGGAGAATTCATGCTTTTCCTGATAGTTTCAAAGACTGTTGTATAATCAGAGAAATATCAAAAAAAAAAATGAAAGAGAAGACGATAAAACCAAGATAAAAGTGCGGGAACTAGTAGCATTCTAGAGGAAAAAATAAAGCCAGAAAGAAGATCCTGCTGACAACTGCAAGAAAAAGTATTACATACTTGATCATGAGCTTAGCAAACTGTGGGCATGGACTGTCCAAAGAAAACTGAAGACTTCTCTGGGAGATGAAAAGGAAGACGTGAAAAAGTGACGGAGCAATGATAGGCTTACTGCTTGCTCTCTACAAGACTGGATCTTGTTCAATCTCCACCTTGTCTACTGAGTTTCTCATCTCTGCTGTAATATCTTTATTTTCTATGAACTCTTTAGTTCTCTGAATGTCTGTTGTACCACATCTGATTTTTATACAAGGACCCCTTATTCCCTGAGCATGTCAGCAAAAATCAGTACGACCATTTCCCATGACCACACTTGGCCTGTGAGCCCTACTTTCTCTTCTAGTCATTTGTCCAATTGAAAACTGGAGGCGTGTGTCCACATAGAGACGTCCATAGACGCTTGTTTGTAAACAGCCAAAAGCGGTCATCAACTGAAGTATCCACCAGCCAGAGAACAGGCCAATCGAGCGTGTGGTACCCAAACAGGGGGACACCATTCAGCCATAAAAAGAGTGAACACTCGTGACAAGGTTGGTGACGCTCAAAAGCATTGTAAGGAAAGCGCCGCAAGAGAGTGCGTGCCACGTGGTCCACTTCCGTGATCGTCTGGAGCAGGCAGAGCTCGCTGATGCGAGGTCAGAGCAGGGGCTCCCTGGGCGGGGAGGGTGATGAGTGCTGGGACCCGGGACGAACGGTGGCAGAGACTGCAGAGGGGCTGGTGCGACGGTTGGACATCTCTAGACATGCGAGTGTCATGTGGATGCGTGTGTTTGTCAAAGCTCCTCAGACAAGTTTGCATTTGCTGAATGTAAACTTCATAGAAAGAGGGAGGGAGAGGAGAAAGAAGGAAAAAAGGAAGGACAGGGAGAGAGAGAGAAGAGAAAGAGAGGGAGGGAGAGAAAGAAAGAGAGAAAGAGGGGAAGAAGAGGAGGGAGGGAGAGAAAGAGAGAGAGAGAAAGATCTGACTGCAAGCACGGAACCCTTGGGCGGCGTCAGCCGACTGCGGTCTTCAGGGACTATCAGGTGGGGACATCTCCCTGGGGAGACTCTCCTTGGGGAGGCTCTCCTTGGCGAGTATCCAGGGTCAGAGCATTGGATCTTCCCCCCTGGAAAGTTCAAGTCCACTGCAATGCTCTCTGACCTCCTGTCTACTGGGATAGAGCCCAGTCGCCAGTTTTCCAGCAGCTTCAGGAAGGAGCAGGGAGAGGGGTCTTAATACTCATTGTGCCCCCTGCTTTCATGTGGACCCCATCCCCACAAGTGCCAGAAAACCCCACTCCAGAGGCCTCGCTTTACCCTCGCTGTGGTCTGAATGTTTGCCCCCCTGTGAAATTCATATGTTGAAACCTTAATGCCTGATGCGATGCTGTGAGGAGGTGGGCCCTTTGGAAGGCAGTTAGGTCATGAAAGTGGGGTCCTCACGAATGGAATTAACGCCTTTTTATAAAAGAGGCCTTAGAGAGATCCCTCCCCCGTCCCATGACATGATGCAGTGAGGCCAGCAGCCATGAATCGGAGAAAGGGCCCTCGCAGAGCATGGCCATGCTGACCCTTGATCTCGGACCTCCAGCCTCCAGCACAGAGAAATAGATATCTGTGGTTTATAAGCCACCGGCCTACGGTTTTGTTATAACCTCCTGAGCTAAGACAATCCCCTCTCGAAAATAAATCCCAGGTTTCCCTCTGGGCTGAGGACAGGCAATCACCCAGCCACGCCAGCGGAGGAGGGAGGCTGAGTGCGTTTGTTTCCAACAGTCCTCCTCTGCTCGCTGCCAGGGAGGGTTGGTGGCACCAGCTGCTGAGACCTGGGCTGCCCCTCAGCTTTCCACACTGCCCTCCGGCCTGCCTAGCGGGTCACCGCTCACCCACCAGTTTCCCAGCTCCCAGATCACTGCTCTGGTCCCCTCGCCTTCTCGCTCTGTGCTTGAGAGTGATGCCTTTAGAGTGACTTCTCCATCGTTTTAGCGAGATTAGAAGAAGAGGCAGCTGCCCATGCACGTGTCGAGGCCACCGTCTCCAGAAGGCACAGCCCTTACTCTGTCCTGCCGTCAGTGACACAGTTCCTAACCTCATGGTGGCAACGTGGCTGCTGTCCTGCCATCAGTGACACAGTTCCTAACCTCATGGTGGCAACAGGGCTGCTCCCGCTTTGGGCTCCGATGCTGCATTCCAGGCAGGAAGAAGGGTCTGTGCTGGCCGAGACCATCCCCTTCGGTGGGAAAGTGTGCCAGCAGGCTTCCTTTTACATCGCAGGGTCTCTCTTAGCAGCAAGGGGGCCTGATAGCATCTATGTTTCGGTTGGGCACATGGCCAATCCAGCAACAAAACAACTTCTGTCTAAAGTGGAGCATGGACATTTCCACATTCTGCTTGGGCCATCTGCCCACTCCTGAGTCAGCCACTGGACCTGGAGGGATGAGGCTCCTGACCCCATCCTGGCCCAGGTGACATGCCAGCTCCCATAACAGCACAGGGGACCAGGGGTCAGCATGGCATTATATGCAGGAGAGCCGATTCCCCAGAGGAAACCTGGAGTGGCCCCAGAGCTGGGGGCAGGCTTGCTGGTGGGCAGAGATGTGTGTCAATCACCGTCCAGAACGTGTAAGCTGCTCACAGAAGAGCTGAGTGAGATGCCCGTGGCGGAGGCTCACCGCTCACCCATCCCAGGCGGCTCCTTGATCCCGACCTTGCCCTGACCCTCAGGGCTGCTGCCCTCGGCCAAGGCTGGGGGCTGGGAGGGAGGCCCCACGTTCGGCTGAGCCTCATGGAAACATGACCGTGGGCCTCGGGGCTGATGATCTCATCCCTTTCTGAAGGCGACATCAGATCCTGAGTGTCGGGTACTGACGACACTAAATTCCAACAATAGTCAGCCCCGACGCCCGGCCTGATTGGAGACGCTAAAAATAGCAGCTCCTTCTGAAGCCGCATCAGGGGAGAAGGGCACAGGAATCAGGACTGCAAAGGGCTGGGGCAGGAGGTGGAGGAGGGACGCCAAGAGGGTCTGGACTGGACTGCAGAGCCTGGGGGATGGCGCTGAGCCTCAGGAATGCTAGGTGTGCCCTGTGCCACCCCCCGCCCCCCAAGGATGCCACAGGCCCTGCCGGCCCCGCCAGCTCCTTCTGAAGGTGTCTGTTTCCCGGACTTTGGCCTGCCCAGGGAGGAGGAGAAAGTGGCCATGTCTCCTGAGATCCCCACACAAAGCCAGGCCCAACACTCCGCAGGCCTCTCGCCACCGCCCCACACATTTAAAGATGAGACAGCAGTGTCCCCTATCACTTCTCACGATGACCCTCAAAGCGGCGCATGGCAGCCCAGAGGTTTGGCCCACAGCTCTAGAGCCAGCCTATCTAGGTTTGCACCTTGCCTCTGCCCTGTACTGGCTGCTGACCTTCAGGGTCCAGGTGCACTCTGGGCCTCAGTATTCTCATCTGCAAAATGGGAGTGCGAATGGTCCCTGCCTTATTATCTTCATTACCGTGAAGGTGGAGTGAAGTAATTCCCCTCCAAGAGCTCGGGCCAGTGGCTGGCAGGTGGGGAGTGCATGGAAATGACCA
The DNA here is from genome assembly GCA_006408675.1 of Madoqua kirkii. NCBI lineage: Eukaryota > Metazoa > Chordata > Mammalia > Artiodactyla > Bovidae > Madoqua > Madoqua kirkii. The sequence continues at coordinate 22,347 of SJYC01121051.1, forward strand.
GCCCCCACTGTCAGCATTCACATCCCAGGCTCAGAGCCGCAGCGCAGTTAAGTATGGCGCCTGGACTTGGACACTTTCCCTGTGGCCCAAGTGCAGGGTCTGCAGTGGGAGGCCATCCTGGCAGGAAGACTTAAGGGACACTGGGCAGGAGTCCCCAGACAAGGACTGAAGCCCCTGGTCCAGGGATCGATGCCTGCAGTGCCCACGGCGTCAGAACCCCCTCCCACCCCTGACCCAACCCGGCACCCTAGTCCCCTGCCCGGGTCAGAGGTCTGCACGTTAGCAGAGGGCACAGGCTGTCACAGGGTGCAGCCGTCCAGGGCCGTGGCCCGGCTGGGACTCGGTGGTGCACCAAGTCAGGACTGGACATGCTGTCTCCATGAGGGGGCCAAGCACTCAGGCTCCCCGGGCGGGGCTGGAAGTGGGTGCACAGGGGCCTTGGGGGTTTCTTCTCGCCTGCCCCACGCTTACACCCCTGGGCCTGGCACCCAGGCCTGGCCCACAGCTGCCGCCCCTTGAATGCCTGAACAATCAAATGCCAGCCACGAGTGGGACAGGGACCTGGGCTTCCCCTCACCCTCACACCCTCCCCGGTCCATACCCGCAGAGCAGACAGTCCATCGCTCCCTCCTTAGAACCCAGGAATCTGTCACTTTGCTTGGTCAAAGGCACTTTGGGGCTGTTGGAGATAATGGGCCCAGCTCAGCTCATCAAAGAAGGGGCTTATTACAGGGTGTCAGCACCTGACCCACTTCTGAGAACCCACCTGGGTGCCAGCCGTGGCCAGAGCACACTCACTACCCGAGCGCTCTGGTGCTGAGTCCACCCCCGTCACAGCCGGCTTCCATAAGGCCCACGATGCCAGGCCCAGCCACAAAGCAGCTTCTTTTTGAAGCAAAATCCTGAGGCCCTTGCAGGCCTTCCTCATCCCCCTCGGCTGGGAGGATGCAGGGTCAGCCATTGGGAGCCATGCTTCTTGATCAGCCTAGTTTTAAAAAATTGATATAATCTATGTATTCTACATGTTGCTGTGTTCAACATAGACATTTTATATAATTCATATGTTATTATTGTTCATTCGTTTGGTCGTGTCTGACTCTTTGTGACCCCATGGACTGCAGCACACCAGGCTTTCCTGTCCTTCACTGCCTCCCGGAGTTTTCTCAGATTCATGTCCATTGAATCACCGATTCCAGCCATCTCAGCCTCTGTCGCCACGTAGCCGTGGGAAGGCTGATTTCTGGAAATTCCCTAGTAAGAGTGCCGGTGCCTGCCGACAGCCTGCTGGGTGACAGGGAAGTCCCACGCTACTGGGCTCAGAGTCACAGCTGAAAGAGACACTGTCCCCACCCTTAGGGCACTCCCATCAGCGAGCCTGGTGGCCTTCCAGTGACGACAGGAAACAGGACCCTTATCCTGACAACGGAAAACAGAGGGAAGAGGCCAGCACTCAGCCTTCCCTTCCCATAGGGGGGCACCACCTGTGACCGAACACGCCGTGAAGCGGAGCCTCTCTCTGCGGACTTGTTTCAGGTCAGAAATGAAGACGGCCTCGTAGAACCAGACCACCGCCACCTGCAGCCCAAAGGAATCAGCGCCCTGAACGTGACAGGTGCCAATGTGATGCCAGGGCCTCCTGACAGGAGGCCACGATTCCCGCCCCGAGTGAGCCAGGCCCCAGGACAGAGGCGCTCGGGGACCGCACCGGAACAGCACAGTCAGAGGGCGGGCTGCTGACGGTGGGGAAGGCCGCGGCCTCCGTTCTTCGCCAGACTCATTAGGGAAAAGAGAGGAACAGAGGCATCTGAATCGAAAGCAACATGGAGGACACAAGAAGTTATAGAGGATGCATGATGTGGATGATAAAACCACAAAGAAGGGCGTGAAAGTGTTGCGGGCAGGAGTCAGAACAGAGGTTACTTTGGGAAAGAAAGGGGCTGTGATGGGTCCACGGGTGGCTGGGAGCGCAATCATTCTAGACCTTGGAGGCGGTTACGTTTGCTATATGCATTTTTCTACTTGTGTGTGAAGTCGCTTCAATCATGTCCAACTCTTCGCCCCATGGACTGTAGCCCGCCAGGCTCCTCTGTCCATGGGATTCTCCAGGCAAGAATACTGGAGTAGATTGTCATTTCCTCCTCTAGGGGATCTTCCCAGCCCAGGGATCGAACCTGCGTCCCTAATGTCTCCTGCATTGACAGATGAGTTCTTTACCACTAGCGCCACCTGAAAAGCCCACGGTTCTCTGTATCAGTGTTCATTTTACACTCAAAAGGCTTCCTAAAGAAACTTCAGGGACTGCCCTGGAGGTTCAGTGGTTAAGACTCCATGTTCCCAATGGAATGGATATGAGTTTGATCGTTGGTCAGGGAACTAAAATCCCACATGCCATGGGGCATGCCCCCCCCCACCCCCGCCACAAACAAAAACAATCTCAACAGACAGTGCAAGATAAACTCCAGGAGGCTGGCCTGGGGCTGGGCCTGGGAGGTTCCTTGAGGAGCCCAGTGGCCCAGTGGACCCCAGGTTCCAGCGGAGGCAGCAGGGTGAAGCCAAGGACACTGTGCCACTCCCTGAAAATCAGTACCCAGCCATCTCTGGCCTCCCTCATCCCACCCAGCTCACAGGGTTCCCGTGACCCTGTGCCAGGCAGCCTCTCCAACGTGTCTATGGCCACCCCATGCCCACAGTTACCCCTCTAGCCCTAAACTCACCCTGCATTCCCCTCCTCCAGGCTTTGGCCAAAATTGCCCCTGGACGTCCCCTTCTGCCTATTGCCTCCTCCAGGAAGTCCTCCCTGATGACTTCTGCCCCAGTGGAGTGACCCTTCTTCCGTCTTTGTGTGACGACCATCAGTGTGGGCACCCACTGCCCCCACCAGCCTGTGACGTGCACGAGGCCAGCCTGGCTCACAGCCACGTCCCCAGTGTCCAGAACCAGGGATTAAGCCCAGTGGCGTGACTCCTGGCTCCTTCCTACATCAGCACCGTAGAGCTCCTGGGAGCCACCACAGAGTGAGACGGGCAGGCAGCCCAGCGCGGGGAGATGCTGCAAGTCCACACCCACAGCCACCGAGTCACTCCCGGGAGAGAAAGAACATAGCCGGATAGATCTGCTCTGAAAAGGCAACGGCACAGATAGGAGCGGCTTCGTTGCCACCCGTCACAGACGCCACAGCAGACAGTCCAGGGCAAGCCAGCTCGGTGCTGAGACGCGAGCTTTGGAATCAGATTAGGACTTTGCTGCCAAAGATGACGATGCTAGCTAGCACTCCTCAGCCCGCCTGGCTCGGAATGGGGACCCCAGGCTGGCGATTAGTGAGCGACCTCGCATCACACCTGAGCTGCCCCGGGTCGTGCTCTGAGCCCCAAGCTGGGAGGGCACACAGAGCAACGTAAAGCACGCGGGACTTGGGAGGCCGGGCTCGGCGGTCCCGGCCCCAGCTTTGAAATGGGACGGAAGACTGTATTTATCGTATGGAGAAAAGGGAACCCTCCTACACGGTTGGTGGGGATATAAATTGGTGCAGCCACTATGGAGTACGGCACAGCAATGCCTTAAAAAAAAAACTGAAAATAGAACTACCAGATGAGCCAGCAATCCCTAGTTATATATCCCTCCTGGGCATATATTCAGACAAAACTATACTTCGAAAAGATACACGCACTCCTCTGTTCGTACCAGCACTGCTCACAGCAGCCAAGAGAGAGGAGCCACCTAAGTCTCCATCAGCAGATGAACAGCTAAGGAAGATGTTGCACGGATGAACAACGGAATATTACTCAGCCGTAAAAAGGAAACAGTGCCGTGTGCAGCAACATGACAGACTCAGAGAGTACCATGCTAAGTGAGGCAAGTCAGAGAAAAACCAACGCGGTATTGCTTACATGAAGACCCTAAAATCAATGATAGAAATGAACTTCTTACAAAATAGAAACAGACTCACAGACACAGAGAACAAATGTATGGTTACCAAAGGGGAGAGAAGACCACTGAGGGATAAGTTAGAAATTTGGGAGTAACTGATACACACTACTATATATAAAAAATATAAATAACAAGTCCTAGTGTATAGCATAAAGAACTGTATTCAATACCTTGTAATAACCTACAATGGAAAACAATCTGAAAAAGAATATACTGAAGCACTTTGCTCTTTACCCGAAACATTATAAGTCAGCTACACTTCAATTTTTTAATTAGTCCATTAATTATTTAAAACCTGTACTTATTGTCACAATAATGCTGTATAACGAACTCCCAAAAACTCGGAGGCTTCAAATATGAGTCCATTTGGCTCCCAGGTCAGCATTTCAGGCCGGGCTCTGCTGTGAGGTTCTTCTGCTGTTGTCAGCCAGCTGGTGGCTGAGCTGGGTGTGTTCCCATGACAACCACAGGGATGCAGGGTGTGGAGAGCACACCCCTCTCCAGACCTGGGCTCCACACAGGCGCACAGCCACGTCTGCGCCGTTCTGGCGGCCCGAGGGTGTGGGTGGCGGCTTCCAGCCCCCAGGGCTGACCCTGTCTCCTCACAGTGCTCTGCGTCTCCACCTCCCTGGAGCCTTGACAGTGGACACGACACCCAGCCCACAGGGGCGACATCTGCCAAGAGCAAGGGGCCCACTTCGTTAGTTCCCAGGGCTGCTGGCCACACCCGTGTTGTGCCAACAAAGCGGGAAGAAAGCTACTGGGGTCGCAGCAACAAGCTCTGGCCTGGTCTGTCGCCTTCCTCGTGCCCTGGATGAGGCAGCTCGTCCTGCTCGGCCCTCTCAGCCCCACAGCCTCCCCCGTGACGCCCTGGACCAAAGAGATGCCCCTGAGTTCCCCATTTTCTCTCCCCGCCCCAAGGGAGGCAAGGCCTGCAGAAAACGCTGATGTTCAGAAAGGCATAGGGATCTCCTCTGGCACACGGCTGTAAACGAAATGTAGGACTCAAACCCAGCCCCCCCCCCCAGCTGCCTCCTCCTGCTGCCTGGGATTCTGTGTGCACAGGAGGCTCTGAATCAGGCCACGGTTGAAGCCGCAGGCCCCTGCCAGACGTCCAGTAAAGGGGCCACTCCAGAGGGGTCAGGCTGAGGACAGCAGGAGCCCTGCTCCGAGGCCAGCGAGGTCCCAGCCCCTCATGACGACCACCCCCAGCTTTCTGCACTTGTTCCCCTAAACAGCACCCCCAGGGCCCTTTGGGGTCTTTGGAGTGATGTGGCCACTCCCCATGACCCTCCCCAGTCCTGCATGTCTCTGCATTGGCCCATCTTGGTTGGTGCCCAGGACACAGTCTGACAGAATCTGGGGTGCTATGGTGACGCAGCCGGGTGTCCCCATGCGGGTCTCTGGGAAGGCTGTTTTGTTGCTGAGATTCTGGAACCCTTTGTGCACCACCAGTTTTGCCAGCCCTGGAGGATGGAGAGGGTGGCAGGAGAAGAATGGCAGGAAAAGTGATGCCACCGCAGGATGAGACCCCAGGAAAGCGACTTCCGGTGGAGGGCAAGGGTCGTATCTCTAGGCTCTGCCATCTCCCCAGGGGTGCACATCATGGGATGCGTTGTCATGGGGATGGGATGGGCGTGGAGGAGAAGGAGGCTTGTGATGGGAATCACAAGTGGAGAAGGCAGTGTTCTCGCTCGGAGCTGGGGTGGAGACACGCCTCTGCTTCCCCTGGTCCACAGTGCCTACCCACCCTCCAGCCCAGGAGACCCAGTGGCTAAGCACCCGTCTCTCCCCTAACATCCCCGGTCCCAGCACAGGCCCCAGGGATCTCAAAACACCACCTCGGCAATTTGCCGGAGCATGTATCCAACTAATAAGTGGGTGATTGGATCCATTGTTCAAAAAGTTATCTTTAGACAAGGCATTTATCAGGTTTAATGAACATGTCAAGGACTCCAGCGCAAGAGATTGCTCCAAATACAGTCCTGATGATACTAATTTTTCTACATTAATGTCAACTTGGCACCCAGCACTGAGCAGGAAATAGTCAGTGCTACCATCTCCCAAAAACGAGAGACGATCCCTTCTTAAACCAGTTAAACATGTTGTGGACACCTGAGTGGTGGGAAGGAGGCTGAAAGCCCGCAGACAGGGGGCAGCTGCCTCTCCCTGGCTGAGAAGTCAGGTGGACCTCCACAGGCCTCCAACGCTGTGCCCGGCAGGACGCGGTGTTCCTTGAACAGAGTCCTCACATCGGCTTGGCTGGCTTCTTGGATTTTGCAGAAGTAGCAGCTGGGATTCAGGGGGGCACCATGACTGGTCTGGGCTTCCTTAGGTGAGTCTTGGTGTTAAGACCCTCCAGCTCACCTGGCCTCCAGGCACCCGTGGACAGTCAGCCAGGAAACACTCACCAACCACGTACCGCACCAGAGCTCCGTGCTGGGTGGTGAGCCTCCAGCAGCCAGCGAAACAGAGAGGGCCACCTTCTCAGGGAGCCACCATTCTCCTGGGGGATTCAGACAAGCCGGGAGGGGTGGAGGAGGAGGAAAAAACTTTTTCCGCTCATTTATTTTTGGCCGCGCTGGGTCTTTATTGCTGCAGGGTCTTCCTCAGCTCTGGCAGGCGGCGGCTACTCTCGAGTTGCAGCGGCCCAGGTTCTCTTTGCGGTGGCTTCTCCTGTGGTGGAGCACTGGCTGTGGCTCACGGGCTCAGTAGCTGCGGCACACAGGCTCAGTTGCAAGTGGGATCTTCCAGAACCGGGGTTCAAGCCAGTGTCCCCTGCATTGGCAGGAGGGCTCCCAACCACTGGACCACCTCGGGAGTCCCTACATGAGTGTTTCTTGAAACTCCAAGGCACCCGATGTATGAGGAGCAGGTGGTTCAAGTTGGCAGGGACACATGGCCCCTGCCCAAAAAGGGGTCCTGGTGTGAATTCTAACTCCCAGCAGAGGAGTTAAATAGAATACTGCCTCCCCTCGCACGTTTGGCTGGCACTCTACAGCTTATAAGCCCATTCAGGCACTGGCACAGAGCCTGCCAGGGTGCTCGAGTGAGCAGGGTGCTCGGGTGGAAACGGGTTTGGACAGGGGTATTTGAATGTGTTAGATTAGGTTTCAAACCAGGCTGGTCTTTGAGAGGGTCGCTTTACTTGTCTGAGCCCTGTCTCCTCGTGAGAAAAACAGCTCTATGTAAATGATAGCTCCTGAGGTTGTGCAGTGCACAGTCCTCTCTTTAGCGATCCCAGCCAGTGTTCCAGGCCACAGCAGCCATTCATTCCACATGGGCTCTGTGATGCATTACTTGGGTTTATGTGGGAAAGGGGGCTTTGTGTGTAAGCGCAGTCAGGGGCTGCTGGGTTTCCAGAGGGGTGTAGGTGAGCCACAGATCCTGGGAGGCCCCAGACGCTGGTCTTCAGAAGCAGACCCTGGGGCAAGATGTGAGGGCCTTTGCACTGGCTCTCGTCCCTGCCTAGACCACTGCCCCAGACGTCTCTTGCTGGCTGCTCCTCCTCTGAGCCTCCTCCCAAGTGTCATCTCCTCGTAAGGTCTTTCTTTGCAGCCCTTCTCAAGGGGACCCTCACCCCCTCCCATCTCTATCGACCAGGGGTGGTGACAGAGAGGAAATCAGGATCCGGGATTCCTGGTGCGTGGCCGGTTTCCGAAGGGTGCCTAGAGGAGACGAGGGTCCCCTTGCCTTTCTAGCAAGTTCCTAGCTGATACTGCTGGGCCCCAGGAACTGCACGGTGAGAACCGCCGGAGTAACAGGAAGAGCGTTACTGCTCTAGCCACGGGGTGTGGTGATTCTGTTGCTGCTGATTTTGCGACCGCTTGGACTGCAACCCAGCAGACTCCTCTGTCCAGGGGATTTCCCAGGCAAGGATGCTAAAGTGGGTTGTCATTTCCTCCTCCAGGGGATCTTCCCGACCCACTTGGTAGGCAGATTCTTTACCACTGAACCACTAGGAAGCCCCTTAGATATGGCTGTTGCTGTAGCTGTTGGCTTGCTAAGTCGTGTCCAGCTCTTTGCGACCTCGTGGACTATAGCATGCCAGCCTCCTCTGTCCTCCGCCTGATACCAGCTGGGCCGAGGAACGCCCACTTTGAGAACCACGGGAGTAACGAGAAGACCACTGCTGGTCTAGCAGACGGGGCGTGGTGACTGGCGTTTCCCTGGTGTTGTTATTGTAGAGCACAGAGGGATAGCTCCTTACAGTCCGCAAGGCATCTGCGCCTCTCACCTCTGAGTGGCCCTGCTATTCTGATGTGTTCCACACTGGCCCAGTCTTCACACCCGCTTCTCCAGAGGGTGAGCCACTTTTACGGAGCACCTACTAAGGCACCCGCTCGGACATCACACACACTGTCCTCATGACCCTGCACCCGATGCCCGGGGGGCTCGCTTCACCCCTCTTCCAGAAGAGGAAGCTGAGCCTGGCCATGCCTCCGGCTCTGCAGGGGCCAGAGTCAAGATTCGCACCCAAAGCGTCGGGCCGGAAGCCTGGAGGCTCCGGGCGGGCTGCTCCACAGATCTTTGCGGGAGCTGCCGGGCCCTTGTGGGGAGATAGGAGGGACCCTGAGGGTAACTGGGTTCCCGCAGCCCTGCGCACCGTCAGGGCCAAGGGCTGGGGCCAGACGCATCTTCTGCATCCCGAGGCTTCGTTCTGGGTCCTTTTGAAACCCACTCTTTACCCAGCTCGCTTCTCCATTTGTAGCTTGCTCCTCTTGGGTCCTCAAGTTAATTATTCCCAGACAGAAAATTACTTCTAACCCCAGAAACAGGTAATTTCGCGTGGCAGAGCTCATTATCAGCCCTGCGAACACGTCTCCTCAGGCCTGGAAGTGCCATTAAGGGAAACGCTGGCACAGACGTCAGTGCCTGGCCGGCTCCCAGCAGCAGCTGAGCCCCGACAGTCAGCTGCCCAGGGACCGTGAGCCCAGCTCCCAGGAGCTTCGCCTGGGCGAGGAGGGGAGCAGTCTCTGGGACCCACACCTGACCAAGGTCCCTGAGGGATTGAAAAGGGTCCCCTTCCCAAATTCATGTCCCTCCAGAATCTCAGAATGTGAACTTGTTTAGAAATAAGGTCTTTGCAGATGTAACTAGTTACGGATCTGGAGGTGAAATCCTGGATTTAGGACAGGCTGTTAACTTCATGACTGGTGTCCTCATAAGAAGAGATGGAGACCCAGGCACACAGGGGAGGGGCCAGGTGAAGACAGAGGCGGAGACTCAAGGGATGCGGCCAAGAGCCACAGGCCACCTGGGGCCACCAGGAGCTGGAGAGGCCAGCAAGGACCTCCCCCAGAACCTGCTGGGGGTGCACAGTCCTGCTGACGTTGATTCCAGGCTTCTGGCCTCCAAAACTCAGAAAATGAATTTCTTTTGCTTTTATTTATTGTTTTTTAACATTACAGAACTTTGGTGTTTTCTGTCAAACTTCAACATGAATCAGCCACAGGTATGGAAAGAGTAACATGGAACTTACATTACCACAGGGAATACAGACAGCCAGCGAGAATTTGCTGTGTGGCTCGGGGATGTATGTATTTCTTTTAAGTCATACAGTGTGTTGTGATTTGTGATAGTGGCCACAAGAAATCAATATGGTCACAGGTGGACAACAGGAGGCGTGTGGTGTGCAGGCGGCTGTGTTCGAGGAGCAAGGAGACTTCAGGTTCTGCTTGACCAGAGGGCTGGGCCCTGGAGTCTGGGCTGGAGGTGAATGTTGGGGTTCAGGAGTAGAGAGTGGGTGGGAGAGGATGGGGGGCAGAGGAGCCTGCTGGGGCTTCCAGTGAAGCAGTCCCTGTGCCACGCCAGGTCTCAGAGGACGGCCCCCCTCACTCGCCTCTTCCCACCCACCAAGAGTGGAGTGGCCTGGTCCACCTCCTGTGTGGCCCACTAGATGAGCCCCACACCCAGGGCAGCCCTGGGCCAACTCTGTCCACACAGCATAGGCCCAGGGTGGGCCTCGGCGGACACACGGAGCTTCACCGCTGATGGAGATGAGTCAGACCCTGCACGGAGCTTCCATTTCCTCGCCCTCCCCACTGATCAGTGAAGCAGGAGGCAGAGAAGGCCACAGGGGGTGGTTTGCTTGTGCGTCTTGGAAATAAACAAGGGCGGGGATCTTCTGTATCAGCAGAGGCCGGGAGCAACGTTGCTGGGTTTTTCCAATAATGACATACCCAGTAATAACAGGAAATTGGTGCTAACGGCTCCTTTTCTCCCTTCCCAGATCCTAAGCAAGCTGGAAGGAACTCACTCATCTCTAGTCAAGCAAAATAGGGAAACTGAGGCTCCAAGAAGGCAGGAAACCCACAAAAGCACTCAAGGAATCAGTGCACAGACGGGGACTTGCATTTCTGAGTTCAAGGATCTAACCCAAATCTCCTGAGGCTCCTGCACTGCAGGCAGGTTCTTACAGACAGGGACTTGCATTTCTGAGTTCAGGGATCTAACCCAAGTCTCCTGTGGCTCCTACACTGCAGGCAGGTTCTTTACGCTGAGCCACCAGTGAAACCCCAGGAGCACTGGAGTTGCTAAGTCGTTTCTGACTCTTTTACAGCCCCATGGACTGCAACCCTTTGGGCTTCTCTGTCCATGGGATTCTCCAGGCAAAGGTTGCCATTTCCTACTCCAGAAGATCTTCCCGACTCAAGGATCGAACCAGCGTCTGTTGCATCTCCTGCACTGGCAGGCAGATTCTTTACCGTTAGTGCCCCCTGGAAGCCCCCTGAGTTCAGGACTGGGGCTCCTTTGTCACACGTGGTACAGGAGGGCAAGAGGCTTTGGAATTTCATGACTCCTAGAGAACCTTGAAAAGTTAATCTCCCAAGCAGCTCTGCAGGGTCCTAGTTTAAGTGGCTCTTCTAAGAGGGCAAAACAACAACATGCAGGATCTCACAGGCGCCAAACATCATTAGTCCTCTCTCTTACATCTCTTTGTGGTAGCCTTGGTCAAAGCCAGCAGCAGAACTTTCTTCTCTTCTTTCTGCCTAGAATGTGGATGTGATGTCTGGGTGCAGGCTAAAATCCTTGCTGACCCAAAGAAGATGGAGGTGGGGGCAGGGTGATTTTGGAGGGAAGAGGCTATAGCCTGGATATGCAGGGACTGTGGCTCCCAGCACTTCTAAGAGCCTGGGTAGCAAGCCAGGAGGCTGCCTGGAGGAGGGGGCTTTGGATTCAGACTCACATTGAGCAAACGCTAGCCCCTGAACACAGATTTCCAGCCCTTCTGCTGCCTGGCTGAGGTGTGGGAGGGGAGGTACCTCAGCATCTTGAAAGAAACCCAGACTCAGTCTCAACAGCACTCCTCCCCCTCCCAGATGTGGCCTCAGGGAGGCCCCGGCCCCTCTCTGAGACCCATTTCCTCTTCTGCCACGTAGGGGTCACGGACCCCCTCAGGGGCTGCTCTAAGGGCCATGGGGCCAGGGAGGGGAGACCTGGCACCAGGTCGTGGAGCAGTGGGCCTTCGCAGAGTCGTGGGTCCCCGCCCAGGACGGGAGGCTTCAGGGCTCACCCCTGTGCCCGCCCAGTGAATGTGCCTGCCATCACTGTCCTCCTGCAGGCAGGGTGGCGGAGGCTCAGACAGGCCGAGCAGTGGGCTCAAAGGCACACAGATAAAGAGCAGACATTCGGCACTGGTGCAGACACTCAACCCCATCCCGAGGGAGAAAACAGCCGGGTTTTCAGCCAGGACGGCGTCACCTCTGCTCTCCCTCGGAAGAGAAGCTGCGAGCAGATGCTTACACTGGACCAAAGCCGGAGGAGAAAGGGGCTGGCCTCAAGCAGAGAGAGGAGCCAGGCACAGGAACGCCCCAGAATCACCCAAACACTACGATGCGAGTTTCAGAGAAAAACAAATGAGAAAAACGAAAAGAGAAAGTGGAGGCAAATATACCAATTTCCACAACAAATAGATGATCAGGACCGAGTCACACAAGCATAAGCAAGATGAAACGATGCCATGGCAACCGTGCAAACACACGGCATCTGAAAGAGAAAGGACTGGGGGGGGGGGCACACGCGTGTACAGGGAACAGACCCACAGCCCGCCCGGATGAGATGGGCCAAGACCCAGACTACATCAGACAACTAGCTGAGAACACGAGTCCCACAAAACTAAAACCCGTAAAGAGGACGGTAAGACAACAGCGTGAGATGGAAGGGAGGTGTCAGACCCGAGGAAAGACATTAAGGACAAAACATGCTTGTGGATGCAATACCTGAGAGGCAGCAAAGAGCCTCTCCTCTGTCCTAATTTGGCTCCAGCGTCCTCTTCTCACCCAGACCACGCTGACCACCCTCACCCATCCCCGCTCTGCTTTCTTCACAGCCCTCAGCCACTTCTCACATACTCTCCAATCGACTTATTTGGCAACTCACCTCTCTACCCCCACAGTTTCCAAGAGTGAGACTTTTAACTGTCTCGCTGTTTCCCCAAGATCAAGAAAGATGCTGGGCAAATGGCAAGCTGTCAATAAATGTGTGATGAGTGAATGAATGGACGGAACAGATACTGATGAAAATGGAATTAATGATTCAGAGGAAAACCTTGAGATAATCCCAATGATTGCAGCTGGAAAAGGCAAAGAGATAAAAGAGAGTTAGAGAAAAGTGCATGGGTGTAGAAATGAGTGCAACTCAAGGATAATTGGTGGCCCTGATTTAGAACCCTCATAATGGCTACAAACCGTGTAAAGACGGTATGAGAATCCTTGAAATAAAGGAATTGGTGGATCCAAGATTCAAAACAGCATGTCACGCTTCAGGAAGGCTGCTACAGAATGCTCCACACATATTTCTTTGCAAAGTTATGAATTTCAAAGAAACAGACGCCTTCAGGCATTTAGGATGAAAAAGAGAATTGTTAATGAGAAGGAACAGAGCTGCCTGTGTAAGACTTCTACAGCAAGCATCCACTTAATAAGACCGTGAGGCACCAGGTCTGGAAGGGAAAAAGGTGTGACCTGAGAAAATGACTCACATCTAGGATGCGGTCTGTAAGACTTTTAAGGACGGAAGAACCTCAGGAACACACCCGTGAGCCCTTCTGGGGGAGAAAATAAACAATTTATGATAAAATCTGGGCAACCAAAGAACCGGTGAACCTCCAATCAATTTAAGTATGCACTTGAGAGTAAGCAATTATAGAGATTAGGCTTACAGAAAAGAAGGTGAATGTCATAAACCATCATAAGAAATAATGCTATAAGTATAAAATTCACGAGCTGAAAGGAGAGGAGATCGTGAGAGAGGTGTGGGTGCTGATTTCATCTTTCCCAGCAGGGAACTAAGAGCCTGTCTGAAATGGGCACAAGGAGGTTAATACCTATAATCATCTTTAAATACCTATAATCATTTTAATTTTTCACTGTTTCTCAGAAACTCTTTTTTTCATTAAAGCAATCTTTTAGAAAACAGTTTATTTGAAGTTTAGCAATTCCTTCATTTCTTCTTAATTTACCTGGACATAAAAAATTAAAGATATTTTCACTAAAAATCTTGTATAGTTAGAAAATAGTTTCTTTAAAAAAAAAAATTGGTTTTGGCTGCTCTGGGTCTTCACTGAGACGCGAAGACCTCTCTTGCTGCTGAGCAGGCCTCTAACTGTGGCACACAGGCTTTGCTGCCCCACGGCCTGTGGGATCTTAGTTCCCCGACCCGGGCTCGAAACACCTCTGCAAAGGAGGGTGGATCTTAACCACTGGACCACGGGGAAGGCCCAGCTCACACTGTCTTAAAGTCTATTTCTCTCTTCCTTTATTTGGCTAGAATGATGTTCACTTAATATAGAGAGTGAGAAAAACACCACGCAAGGTGACTCCTTCTGGACGGTAGGGTGGGGGTGCTTTGCACACCTTCAGCAGAGTTTGGGTGCTTTATTTGCCCTCTTTGATGAGGATGGTGGTAACACAGGCTGCACATCCCAGATCACCCCCTCAGGATCTCGTTTCCTCATCTCCTTGACCCTGGGTGTGTTTACATGCCTGCTCTGGCCCATGGGATGTGAGCAAGTGAGTGATGCCACTCCAGAGAGAGGCTCTACAGTCACTGATATTTCGGGGCTGTTTGTCTTGCAGCATAACCTGGGTTGTTCTGACTGATACAATATGGATGTGCCATTTTATAAAAACAGCAGAATGATTTTTTCAGTGAGAAGGAAGGAAGGGAGGCAGAAAAGACGGAAGGAGAAAAGAAAAGAAAAAGGGGTGGGGGAGGAGGGAGGGAGGAGAGCCAGGAGAGGGAAAAGAGAATTCAAACTAAATATGCCAGAGGGCTAAGGCGACGGGCGCCATGAGGTGGGAACCTGCACGTTCTTTGAAACTTCCACCAGAGACAGTGGAAGAGGCAAACACCGTCTCAGACCACCAGATGGGGACTGTGGGTGTGGGGTCAGGGGGCAGAGGTCAAGGCCACAGGAGACCCAGACTGAGACCCTGGGAGCAGAGAAATGCCCGATGGTGCGATTCCCTAGCTCAGCTTGGTTGTTCGGTCATGTCCAGTTCTTTGCAACTCCACCGACTGTAGTCTGCCAGCTTCCTCTGTTCATGGAATTCTCCAGGGAAGAATAGAAGAGCGGGTTGCCATTTCCTCTGAGGCTTTGGGGAAATCCAGGGCTGGAAGCAGATGGGAACCTCATTTGGGTCAACACAGGTGGAGAGACAGGAGGAGCCTTCAGCGATGGGTCCAGGAGAAGCCCCTCTGTGGCCCGGTTCTGGGTGAGAGGGGACCAGGTAAAGTGCCAGGAAATCACCGAGAGGTAGAGAGCCCCCAAAGGTGAAGAGCAAGAGAGGGAGCCCGGGCCAGCTGGAACCCGGGCCAGCCCTTCCCCTCCTGCTTCTGCTCAGCACCAGGGCAGATAAGTGTGCTCAGTCGTGTCTGACTCTGTGACCTCATAAATGGTAGCCCTTCAGGCTCCACTGTCCCTGGGATTCTCCAGGGAAGAATACTGGAGTCGGTTGCCACTTCCTCCTCCAGATCTTCCCGACCTAGAGATGCAACCCGAGTCTTGCCTCTCCTGCACTGACAGGCAGATTCTTTACTACTAGCGCCACCTGGGAAGCTAGGGGCAGGAGGGGAGTAAAACCAAATACTCATAGTAGAGATGGGGAAACTGAGGTTCTGAGAGAAGTGCGATTTCCCCCAACGTCACACAGCTGCGACGGACAAAGCAGGGACCCAGCCCCAGCAGGGGGCTCTTGTCCCGTAGGGAGGCGGGGAAGTCCCTGAGGGTGGGAAGGGCCCAGAGGCCCAGGGGTGAACTTCTGACATAGGGCCCTGGATGGGGAGGGGCACCCTCCTCTTTGGCGACAGGTAGGCTTGGCGACAGGTAGGCAGAGGCCCCATCTGTGAGTGGGGTTCCCTCACCAGCTGGGGTTCTGTAATGCGGCCTGCCCCCTGAGAGGCCTCCTAGCTTTACAGCTTGAGGAGGATCCGGCAGGTGGTAGGTCTGGGTTCCCAGCCAGCTGACCCGCTGCTACGCCTAAAGCTGGTCGCTCGCCCTGAGTGGCCATGTCCCGGTCCTGGAAGGACTTGAGTCCTCACAGCTCGCTCTGCACCTTCTGGAAGGCCAGAGGAGCTGACCACCATTCATCCCCAAAGCCAGAAGCAGCGCCAGGCAGGCTCCACCCAGCCACCGTCCTCCCCACCCCGGGACACTGAGGCCTCCCCAGGCGACAGCCTCCCAAGCTGTTACTACAACACATTGGAGCTACTTTTTTTTTTTTTTTTTTT